>NLAF01000332.1:0-79258 GCA_002374645.1 Metschnikowia shivogae | reverse complement strand
GTGTTTGTTTCTCCATCTTCTCCAATAACGGTAGTGGAAGTAGTGAACTCTCCAGTCCAGAAAGAAGTGATCGTCTCCGTGGGCGTTGGAATCTCCACAACAACAATGTTGGTTCCGTCACCAGAAATAGTGGTGGTAGTCGTCACGGATCCATCATATGTGCTGGTCACAATAGAAGTAGACTTTGGAATCTCCACAATAACGGTGTTGCTCTCACCACTAGCTCCAGCGATGGTTGTACTGGTAGTGAACTCTCCAGTCCAGAAACTTGTGACAGTGTTTGTAGGAGTTGGAACCTCCACAACAACAATGTTTGTGCCATCGCCAGAAATAGTGGTGGTAGTAGTCACGGATCCGTCATAAGTCCTGGTAACAACGCTGGTAGATTTTGGAATTTCAACCACAACAGTGTTGTTCTCACCCGGTCCACCAGTAACAGTAGTAGTAGAAGTCTCGGAACCGGTCCAGAAGCTGGTGACAGTATTGGTTGGAGTTGGAACCTCCACAACAACAATGTTTGTGCCATCGCCAGAAATAGTGGTGGTAGTAGTCACGGATCCGTCATAAGTACTGGTAACAACGCTGGTAGATTTTGGAATCTCAACAATGACTGTGTTGCTTTCTCCGTCAGCGCCAGTGATGGTGGTCGAGGTAGTGAACTCTCCAGTCCAAAAGCTCGTGACAGTGGTTGTTGGAGTAGGAACCTCCACAACAACAACGTTTGTTTCATCGCCAGTGATGGTGGTCGAAGTAGTAACTGATCCACCATATGTGCTGGTCACAATAGAAGTAGACTTTGGAATCTCAACAATGACTGTGTTGTTCTCACCCGGCCCTCCAGTAACCGTGGAAGTCACGGTTTCAGAACCGGTCCAGAAAGTGGTGACAGTGTTTGTTGGAGTTGGAACTTCAACAACAACAATGTTGGTACCATCTCCACTGATTGTAGTGGAAGTGGTAACAGAACCACCATAAGTACTCGTAATGACACTGGTAGATTTTGGAATCTCAACAATAACAGTGTTGTTCTGTCCATCTTCACCGATCACAGTGGTGGTAGAGGTATCAGATCCTGTCCAGAAAGAAGTTACGGTATCTGTTGGAGNTCTGTCCATCTTCACCGATCACTGTGGTGGTAGAGGTATCAGATCCTGTCCAGAAAGAAGTTACGGTATCTGTTGGAGTTGGCACTTCAATGACAACAATGTTTGTACCGTCACCGCTTATGGTGGTCGAAGTAGTCACGGATCCGCTGTAAGTGGAAGTGACAACACTAGTGGACTTTGGAATCTCCACAATAACAGTGTTGTTCTGTCCTTCAGCACCAGTAACTGTAGTCAGCGTGGTAAAAGAGCCCGTCCAGAAAGTGGTGACGGTGTTTGTAGGAGTTGGAACCTCCACAACAACAATGTTGGTTCCGTCACCAGTCACCGTTGTAGTCGTAGTGACAGACCCATCGTAAGTACTCGTAACGACACTGGTAGATTTTGGAATTTCAACCACGACCGTATTGTTCTCACCCGGCCCTCCAGTAACAGTAGTAGTAGAAGTCTCGGAACCGGTCCAGAAGCTGGTGACAGTATTGGTTGGAGTAGGAACCTCCACAACAACAATGTTGGTTCCGTCACCAGTGATGGTGGTTGTGGTGGTCACAGATCCATCATATGTCCTAGTCACAACAGAGGTAGATTTTGGAATCTCGACGACAACAGTGTTGCTCTCACCACTAGCTCCAGTGATGGTGGTCGAGGTAGTGAACTCTCCAGTCCAGAAACTCGTGACCGTGGTTGTAGGAGTAGGAACTTCAACAACAACAATATTGGTACCATCTCCAGAAATAGTGGTAGTAGTAGTCACGGATCCATCATAGGTAGATGTAACAACGCTGGTAGATTTTGGAATCTCCACTATGACTGTGTTATTTTCACCTGGTCCACCAGTAACAGTAGTAGTAGAAGTCTCGGAACCGGTCCAGAAAGTGGTGACCGTGGTTGTTGGAGTAGGAACTTCAACAACAACAATGTTAGTTTCATCGCCAGAAATAGTGGTGGTAGTAGTCACGGATCCACCATAAGTACTGGTAACGACACTGGTCAACTTTGGAATTTCAACCACGACTGTGTTGTTTTCACCTGGTCCACCAGTAACAGTAGTAGTAGAGGTCTCAGAACCGGTCCAGAAACTGGTGACAGTATTGGTTGGAGTAGGAACTTCAACAACAACAATGTTGGTCTCATCCCCGGTAATCGTAGTCGTGGTGGTAACAGATCCATCATAAGTACTGGTAACGACACTGGTAGATTTTGGAATCTCCACAATAACAGTGTTGTTCTCACCCGGCCCTCCAGTAACCGTGGAAGTCACGGTTTCCGATCCAGTCCAGAAGCTGGTGACAGTATTCGTTGGAGTAGGAACTTCAACCACAACAATGTTGGTTCCGTCACCAGTGATGGTGGACGTTGTGGTGACCGATCCATCGTAAGTACTGGTCACAATAGAAGTAGACTTTGGAATTTCAACAATGACTGTGTTGTTCTCGCCCGGTCCTCCGGTAGCTGTGGTTGTGATGGTTTCCGATCCTGTCCAGAAAGTCGTAATTGTGTTTGTGGGTGTTGGCACCTCCACAACAACGAGATTGGTACTATCGCCCGTGATGGTGGTTGTGGTGGTCACAGATCCATCATATGTGCTGGTCACAATAGAAGTAGACTTTGGAATCTCCACAATAACGGTGTTGTTCTCGCCAGGACCTCCGGTGATGGTGGAAGTGGTGGTCTCACTTCCGGTCCAGAAGGAAGTGATGGTGTTGGTGGGTGTTGGAACTTCAACAACAATCACATTTGTCTCGGAGCCAGTAACAGTAGTTGTAGTAGTAGCAGAGCCTGTATAGGTTAAGGTAACAGTCATCGTTGATTTTGGAACAAGCACAATAACCGTGTTTGACTGTCCAGCAGCTCCAGTGGCGGTGGTAGTGGAAATAGCAGATCCAGTCCACACTGTTGTTATTGTGGTGGTTGGAGTGGGAACATTGACCACGACAGTGTTGGTAGAGTCGCCGGAAGCAGTGGTAGTCGTACCATAAGAGCTTCCCCAAGTACTGGTCACGGTAGCTGTTGATTTTGGGAGAAGAACAATCACGGTGTTTGATTGCCCAGGAGCTCCAGTAGCGGTGGTGGTAGAAATAGCTGATCCAGTCCACACTGTAGTGACAGTAGTAGTTGGGGTTGGAACATTCACAACAACAGTGTTGGTGGAAGCGCCAATTCCGGTTGTCGTAGTGGCATAAGAGCTTCCCCAAGTACTGGTCACGGTGGTAGTTGATTTTGGAACAAGAACAATCACGGTATTGGACTGGCCGGCAGCTCCAGTAACAGTGGATGTGGAAATAGCTGAACCGGTCCACACAGATGTCACAGTAGTGGTTGGAGTTGGCACATTGACCACAACAACATCTGTTAGGCCCGTGGTTGCAGTGGAGGAAGAAGCATAGGAACTTCCCCATGTGCTTGTGATAGTCGTAGTCAGCTTTGGAACCTGAACAATCACGGTGTTCGTCACACTACCTTTTGCCGTAGCTGAAGAAGTATAAGAGTTTGCCCAGGTGGTAGTAAGGGTCGTAGTCGATTTGGGTAGCTCCACAATTACAGTCTGTAGCAGTGTTCCTGGACCTGTCGTGGTAGAGGTTTGAGGCTGGTCCCAATAAGAAGTCACAGTTGTGTAACATATACCCTCTTTAAATTTGACTTGATAAACCAGCGCACCCAAATCGCTATGCACGGTTCCATCAGGAGTTTTGTAAGATAAAGTTAAACTTGACAGCTGGCGCCAATTGAAAGAAATGATCTGGACTGGGTAGTAGGAGCCTGCTTCCAACGAAAACAGCTGCGCTGTAGTGGCAGTCGAAACAGTGCCACTATAAGGAGGAACTTGGTTGATGGAAATTTCCTGCGAAACACTGTAACTGGCATTGTTACAGCAAAAGGAAGTAGCAGCACCAAGGGTGAATATACCTCCCTCATCAGACTGGAAGGTAAAGCTGTAGACACCAGATTGTTCAGCGTAAAAGAAACCACTCAAAACCATGGTATAGTTTGTGATGGTGGTGTACTGCGTGTACACGTAGCCATTCACCGGAATAGTTTGGTAGGCATTGACGGTAGTTTTGAAATTCACAGCGGTGATACCTGAGACAGATCCCACATAACCCTGGGACTTGAACCCTTGTTGAAAAAAAGTAGGGTCACTCCATGGCCGCTGGCTTAGAACCGTGAGATTCCAAAAATCCGCCTTCATTCCGGCCGTTGTCAGAAGGACTGCGTTGTTCTGACATGCAATAACATCCTGTAAAGCCGAGGCTAGGAACGGAAATAGCCACAACACAAAGAAGAGGTTCATAATGGTCTGCTTATTCACAGCTCGACTTTAGGTGGAAATCCCCGGATATTTACGTCGAGTTGCTAACCCACATCATGCACTAACGGTGTACGAGGTAGGTGCATGAATGCTTGACCTTTTAGTCAATCATTGCGCTTATTCGCACGTTCGCTGGTCATGGCCAAGACACTTTCAAACAAACCAGCTCTGAGTGGTGGCGCAGATAGTTGAGTATCTCATCTGACTCAGTGTTTTTCCGAAAATTGCCTTTGACGTGGGAATTGGGCGAGGCTTTCATTTTGAAACTTGTGGGTATTTTTTGAGAAACCCTTAGGCAGATATGCACATCTGCATCGGATGCTGCATATTAAAAGCATCATGCGCATGTATGATCATGCATGTGGAATCAAAACTGCTGAGGACCAAGCTAGAATGTTTTCTTCGCTCCACCAGAAAATTTTTTGACCAAAAAGATATGGTTCTAAGCGAGAACAATAAAATAAATTCTTGCTTGAGTATGTGGATTTGGCAGCTTATGTGTCAGTCCCCCACTTTGTGTAGATATGCATCGCACAACAATCGAAATGGTGCGGTAGATTCTTCGGCAAGCCCATCTTCTCGAGAAAGTGCCGAAGTGATGCATCTAGAAAAATCAATTTCTCGGCAATCGGAAATTTTTCTAATCACTTGGTAAATGGCCATTGGACCGGTACACTTTTCCATCCCTGTAGAAAAAAAAACGCGAGATCCTCAGCACCGACGCAGTGTATCCTCTCCGAGCCGAAACCATTTACCCTCTTTGGGAATAATGAGCAAGCATCTTGCAAGTTGTAGGTTGCGGCAGTTTTTTTTAAACGGTATCAAGGGTGATATGACCAAATATAATCGGGTTGGTATCGTGCATTTCTCGGGATATGCAAAATTCTTGGTGGTTCTCGGCGAAAAACGAGGCTACTGGATAGCGTCGCCCTCGGGCATGCACGTTATGCAGTCCTGTATACGCCGCGATAAGCCTCGGCATCAGAAATCTTTGATGCATGAAAGCATCTGTAGGGTCTTAAATCATAAATTTACCGCTCCCCGATCCCTTTTTTTTATGAACTATGAGCAGTTCCATTTTGAAGTGTATAACCGGTAAAGTTCCGGCTGCCGAAAAAAATCACCTTCCAAATTGGGTAGACACCATTTCTGATGCCGAAGCTAAAGTCAAATTTCTCTTTTGATTGGTGGTATTCTTGAGGCTTAGTTGGAACACCATGATGTTTTGTCAATTCATGTTGAGATTACCAGCGGGATTGCTTGATCAGGAGCGATAGGGATTAATCAGTTAAATCTTCTTGAAGGTAAACTGCAGCCCGAGCAAGATTATTCGAATTTGATTCAACATGCTTTCTCACGCTTCCACAGTATTGAAAGCCATGTGCTTGATATCAAATCAGGAGGTCGACTCTCAAGCTAGATCATGGGATTTCACCTTGAAACATGTGCACTTTGTCGAGCTGGAGCCAAGCCGCCGTCAAAGAAGCAGAGGTTCCTGCCGTAGCAAAGTGAGTTCTGGTTGCTCAGAAAATAATGCCTTTGTCGTTCGTCCACGTCCCGGAATCTGACCAGCCACAACATAGAAGACGTGGAATTCGAAGTGAACTTTTGATCTCCCCCACTTAGCCTCATTTTCTGTGATTTCAGAAATCACCTGATCCCTCCTTTAGATTCATCATTCTTGACTTGCATTAGACCTTCATGTGGCAGAATTTACCAGAGTGGTTGTTCAGGTAGTAGAAAAAAAGTCATTTACGGCCGGCTGTCCCCCTCTTTATTATAGCTGCTAGCGAAACATGGCGCTGTATATAAGAGTGTTTCAGGTTTGAGGCCGCAAAAGCGGCCAAGAAATGCACGCTCCCTGCTGATTATAAATACGCCCCCAGTGCTGTTTTCATGGTATTTTTCTCAGCGGCCATTTCCCGGTGCTCGTTATTGGCTAGTCTGTTCTGGGCATTAGCCGGTATAGACTTGAGAACGGCATACGCAGGTCGGTGTACAGGTGTTCTTGTCGGATAGACCTGGGATTCTGGTGTACTGGTGTCGTGGGTAAGGAGCGGCCTGCAGTACGTGTTTATGGGCAAAGTGGCAGACTTCTCGGAAAAATCCGAGTGGTCTGATCTGCCACCGCAAGCAGGACCCAGGCCAACCGATACCTGCACACAGTCGCGGTGGTGTGTTTCATGGTGACGCTGCGGTGATCTCCGAGAGCGGCCTGCACCTGAGAGGCGATAAGAAATAAGGGCAGCACTCGCTATATAAATCCTCACCCGGCCACCAAATCACAGCAAAGATTTTCTCCACATCAAAATCACAATGTCCATCCTCGTCGACTCCTCTTACGGAAAAGCCAATGTCAAGTTCATGAAGGTCAAGAAGGACCCCCAAAACCCCAAGGTGCAAGACATTTTGGAGGCCAACTGCAAGGTGTTGCTCAGAGGAAACTTTGATGTGTCTTACACCAAGGCCGACAATTCGCCAGTGGTTCCAACAGACACCGTCAAAAACACCATCTTGGTGGAGGCCAAGAACACCAATGTGTGGCCAGTTGAGCGTTTTGCTGCCCACTTGGCCAAGCATTTCACGGAGAAGTACTCCCACGTTTCAGGGGTTGAAATTTCGATCATCCAGACAAGATGGAGCAAGTTCGAGGTCAAAGGTAAGTTGCACGACCACTCGTTCAAAAATGAGGGCCCCGAGACCAAGAGAGTGTTTTTGGAGTATAACAAGTCGGGCAAGTTATCCATCACCACGTCCATCAAGGACTTGAAGGTGTTGAAATCGACCGGATCGATGTTCTACGGATTCCACGAGTGTGACTACACCATTTTGAAGCCCACCAAGGACAGAGTGCTTTCCACGGACGTGGACGCATCCTGGGTGTACAAGTCGTGCTTCAAGTCGTTGGACGACGTGTTCAAGTTAGCGGACGAGGGCGTTTTTGACTCCACGTACGATGCTGCCCGCAGAATCACTTTGGAGCGTTTTGCCTTGGAGGAATCGCCTTCGGTGCAGGCCACCATGTACAATATGTCGCAGGAGATCTTGGAGGCTAGCAAGTACGTGGACACGGTGTCGTACGAGTTGCCCAACATCCACTACGTGTTGTACAACTTGGAATGGAAGGGCATCAAGAACAACGACGACTTGTTCTACCCCTCGTCGGACCCCAACGGCTGGATCAAGAGCACGGTTGGCAGAGAGAGCAAGGCCAAGTTCTAGACCGAGCAAACAGTAATACAACGCATCACGGAATCGTGTAGGCGCGGATGGCGCACGTGATGCACGGCTGGACCGGCCAAAGCCGCCGCTAAATGCCGCACACCCGTACATCTGGAAACGACCGTCCGCGCCAGGTGCACGGGTGCTCCCCGCCGAGCCGCCCACAATTAACGCACTCGGCTTCTTTCTGGACCGACCCTCCTCATACATAAAAGCCGGCCGCCATGCCGTTCACAGCCCCTCATGAGTTCCAGCTCGACTTTGGAAGACTACGCCACGCGCCAGAAAACGAATGATGGCCTCAACTCGGTCATCAGCAAACTCGAAGACAAATCCGGCGCCTTAGGCCCCTTGGAGCAGCCCTACGATATCCAGCGGGTGATTTCCCGCCCAGACCCCAAATCCTCGCCCAACAACGACGACCCCTACAAATACCTTGTGGACGAGCAAACCGGCTACCGGTTGGTGGAGTTTGTGGAAGGCGACAAAGGAAACCCCAAGCTGTATCTGAACGGCAGAAAATGGCTCTTCACGCTTATTCTTGGAATGATCTGTTTTGTGGTGGCCCTCGGCTCCGCCATAGTCACTGGAGATATGGACACTCCGGCAGAGTATTTTGGGGTGTCGGAGGAGGTGATCATTCTCTCCACGGTGACGGTGTTTGTGTTGGGATTTGGCTTTGGGCCGTTGGTGTTTGCTCCGGCATCGGAGGAACTCGGCCGGAAGCCGATTTACGTGGTGACTTTGGGACTTGCGGTGATTTTCATCATTCCCTGTGCTTTGGCCAAGAACATAGCCACGGTTTTGGTGTGTCGGCTCATCGATGGGTTGCTTTTTTCGGCGCCCATGTGTTTGATTGGTGGCTCGTTGTCGGACATCTGGGACGCCCAGGAACGAGGAAAGGCCATGGCTGTGTTCTCCGCTGCTCCGTTTTTGGGCCCGGTCATGGGTCCCATTTTCGGCGGACTTCTTGGTGATTTCACCAGCACGTGGCGCTGGATCTACTGGACCCTTCTCATCGTGGCCGGTTTTTTTTACGTTGTGTTTGTGCTTGTGGTGCCAGAAACCCACCACAACACTCTTTTGAAGAAACGAGCCGCCCATTTGCGCAAGATCACCGGCGACGACTCGTACAAGGCCGTTTGTGAGTTGAAGGTGCGGTCCAAGGCAGAAATCGCCAAAACCTCGCTTCTTCGTCCATTCCTCTTGTTGAGCGAGCTCATCGTCTTCTTGATCACCATCTACATGTCTGTTTGCTACGGTTTGCTTTACATGTTTTTCTTTGCCTACCCTGTTGTGTACATGGAGGGTAAGGGCTGGCTGGCCTCCAAGACCGGTATCATGTTTATTCCCATTGGTGTTGGTGTGCTTGTTGCATGTGCAGTCACCCCATTCATCAACAACGACTATAACCGTCGGGCTCAGCCTTACAGAGACCGCAACCAGTTGCCGCCTCCAGAATTGCGTTTGATTCCCATGATGTTTGGATGCTGGTTTCTTCCCGTGGGACTTTTTGCCTTTGCCTGGTCTTCCTACACCTACATTTCGTGGGCCGGGCCTGCTTTTTCGGGCTTTGCTGTTGGGTTTGGTTTCTTGTGTCTATACAACCCGGCCAATAACTACATTGTGGATTCCTACCAGCATTACGCTGCTTCTTCATTGGCGGCCAAGACTTTTGTGAGGTCTGTTTTTGGTGCATGCGTCCCGTTGTTTACCATTCAGATGTACCATCGTTTGGGCAATCAGTGGGCAACTTCATTGATGGCGTTTATTTCTTTGGCTTGCTGCGCCATTCCATACTTGTTCTTCCTCTATGGAGCTAGAATCAGGAAGTTTTCCAAATACGCCTACTCGGAATAGGCTTATATGCGAGCGATAAACGTCATTTGGCGATTGGTCCACGGCCCGACTACATAATCTAATAATGTGCCACAGGAAACGCACGGCGTCCACGGATCCTAGAGCGTTGGGACCGTGCTCCTACACAATCCCTCACGTGCGCCTACACACTACCTCACGTGCGCCTACAGCTACGGCACCAGGCAATTTTTGACTTGAATGGGGACGCGGTTGAGAACGTCTCTGTTCATGTGCTTGTGTTTTCCTGATGACGAACATCGGGTTTTCGAATTTACAGAGCGTCACGTCTTTTTGTAGTTCACCATTCCAACGGTGAAATTGTGCGAAGAGCCACCAGTTCAGCATGGTTATTGGATACCCCGCCCCCACTCTTGTCAGACACCTACTCTATGTTGAAAGAAGTTTTTCTTTAATCCCATGTAATTGATAATTCCTTTTATTTTCAAGTAGTTGTTCTCTCCCTCTCTCCCCCATTTTCGTGCTTTATATTTCCGATATTTTGAGCCGCATTATATTTACGAACCTACATAGTGACGATTCGTATATGGCCCCACCCCCACCAATTCGCATTATATTTTCGTATTCCCAATCCGCATTATATTTATGAACCACCTAGAGACGATTCACATGTACACACATTTTATTTAAGATAATATTTATAGCATTTTAACTATAAATTCCAAGTCTCCTTCACAACTTTTCTATTTCTTTCTTTTATTGTAATTAGCCCTTTCTTGGTATATGTACTTAGCATCTCTCTTCCATACTATCATTTTAGGTGATCAATTGACAATATAATTTGGTACGCCTTTGCAATATTTCTTTATTATTTTACTATCTTTTACGAATAACCATACATTTTGGCCATATCACATTTCAGATATTCTGTGATCGAAACTACCTTGTATCGTCCAAACACCTAGTTCTGTGTTAACTCTTCTTAAAGCTATCATATTTATTGACGATTCTCTTACAAAACGCTATCAGTATTATATCTAACCAAATTTTGCACAAACAGTAGTCTATTAGAACCACTTAGTATAGATATACGTTCTGAGCGCATATACAGGTCTGTTTAGCGTCTCTACCATCTTATCTAAATTTCTCCATAATTAAAGAATTCGGCTTAATTTTTGGTTGTGCCAATTATCAGTACACACTTCTAAAATCTACCACATCTCTTTTTACACGTATACTTCCTTCTCTATTGGTTTCTGAACAGATTTTCCATACCCACCAGGTCATATTAAAGAACCATCATTAATCTCTTAATCTCAGCAATAGATTGCGGTGATTCCTCCTTGATTGTAGAATAATGACGCAGATGAGTTAGGCAAACCTTATTAAGGAATATCAAATTTTGCTTTTCTCAACACCTCTTGGCTGGTATATCATAAGATTTATATGATTTTCAGTATCAAAATAGATATATCTGTTCTACTATATATTAAAACTGCTTCTCTAAATAATTTATAATTATAATATTTAGATGTTAATAAGGGATATTTATCAAAAAAGGTGAAATTATATTATTTGAATGATGTATTTTTCTCGGCGGGCATATATTATTCCTCCGGAATGATATATCTTACCCTTCGAAATATATTTACCATGTATATTTATATAAATATAAACTTCGTGCTATCTTCTTTACAGCTATATTATTATCATTACCTGTATTAACAGCTGGTGCTACTTTATTATTAATGGATAGAAACTTTAACACACGTTTCTACGAAGTAGCAGCCGGAGGAGATCCAGTTCTTTATCAGCTTATTTTAAAAGAATTGAAATAAAGTTATAGCTATAATTAATAGAAGATCTTAAAAATTTAGATTATATCCCTGAATTTAAAATCATTTAAAATCTATCATGTCTAAAAGTTGATTAACAGGATTTATTGAAGCAGAAGGTAGTTTTTATTTAGTGCATTTTTATCATTCTTATAGGACAAGGTTTTCTTCATTCACTTATGATTTCAGAATTAGACAATGACTTAGATAACATAAATATTGTTTTTCCATATATTTAGATTTTAAGATATTCGACTGCACTTGTGCAGGCTCAAAAAATTCAAAGATATAATAGTTGGACAAATAATTGAACGTATTAAAATTTATATACATAAGAGGGATACTATATTGTTTTATTCACAATCCATATATAATAGACTTTATAATGGTAAATTAAGATCAACGGAACTAAACATAGATTATGCTATTAATAGAACTAAAAATGAAATATGGTATATGGGTAACCTAAATAGGTAATATTGTAGGAAATCCCGGTTTCTCCGGGATATAAACTTAGATTCTAAACCTTAAACAAGCTATTAAACGTAAGGGTCAGAAACTTAAGTTATATACACACCATATCACTAAGACATTTCTTCATTCTTTTATTAACTATGATTATTTTATAGTTAAACAGATTATTAAATACTTTAAATATTAAATACTTATACCCATCTAAGGAGATGGGCGTTAATGAATAGAAGATTAGTCCGAACATCTACTAGAGTAGAATGAGTATTGAAGCTAATAATATAGATCCAGCTAATGGTGATTCAGAATGAAAACAGGTAATCAAGTATGGAGCTAAGGAGTTAATGCCGTTATAGCCATAGGAATATAATTTATTCCAATGTTTTATTAATAATATAGTTTATTCCAATGTTTTATCAATAATATAATTTATTCCAATGTTTTATTAATAATATAGTTTATTCCAATGTTTTATCAATAATATAATTTATTCCAATGTTTTATCAATAATATAGTTTATTCCAATGTTTTATTAATAATATAATTTATTCCATGATCATCCTTTAACTTATTAATTTGTCTATAAAAGAGCTGAATAATAGTCCCTCTATACACTATATTAAAATTTTGGTCTCTAGCAATTAGCCAGTCATAGTATGATAAACACCTGCATATTTTTGAACCAACCCCATTATCGTCTCCATTATCGTCTCCATTATCTCCCATCATCGTCTCCATTATCTCCCATCATCGTCTCCATTATCTCCCATTATCGTCTCCATTATCTCCCATCATCGTCTCTTCTTGGTACAAAACTAGATAGCTTCAGGCATCAGATCTTCATTATGAGTTAATTTTATATATACCATGCAAATCCCAATTTATTTTATTTACAGGTTTCCGTAACAGTGCTTCAACAATTTCATTGCACTGGGATATAACGAAACCACATCAGCATAATTATATTTCACCATATACCCCATTTTAGCTATAACCCTACCCCCATACAGCCTTGCTTAAAAATATGTATTCATCAGTTGAAGGCACATAGCTCAACATTTTAGAGAATAAAGATTGCATTAAATTCATGCTTAGTTGCGATAAAGTAAATATATTCTTTGAAATATTTATATTTAAATTTTCTTTTATCGAGAATCTAAATTTTTCCCAAACCCGCTTCATAGCCAAAACATCTAATTCGCAGTATTCAATAGCCTTTTGCAATATAGACTTATAATTCTTATCTTTTTCGTACTCCAATATTTCTTCTTTTCTTACTACCAATCCTACCTTATTGTCAGTTTTATTCTCCACTATTTTGTTTTGTATTTTCAATTTTCTAACACGACTTTTGTATATCTTCTTCCTAAAAGCTAGCCCCAAAGCCCAAGAACCCGCTTGAAGCCGGTAGAGCATTCCAACGCAAACTTGAAACCCTGGTGGCATCAGCCCAAAAACCCGTACACCGCGGCTCCGCGCATGATGCTCCCGTGTTTGACTTTATTCCACCATGCCGCTGAACGCCAGAAGTGGGCTCACAAGCCAGGAAAAGCAAGCGGAGCCGGCCTCAGGAAAACCCAAACACCTCCGAAACCCGGACATCTTTGAGCGGCTCGAAAACCGCTCAAAACGGCGTCCTTTGGGCGACATATCGGAGCTCCACAACCGCCACCCTCAGAAGATACTCAAGACCGCAAGCCGACACAAAGCCCCCAGCTTGGAACTCAGACCGAAGCAAAAAGCCTTGAACCCGTTTTCATTTTTCAAAGGCACCGCCAAACGCCGAGACCAGTGCTTGCCTGCAGTCCGGGAACTATCGTACGCATTTCCGAATAGGGAGAGGGAGCTGCTGTCGGACACCGACTCGGCCGGACCGTACGACCCCCGGCGCCTGCTCCTATATACCGGGCCCGCCACAGAGTCGGCCCGCAGCCGTGTGTGGGCAATGGTGCCGTACAACGCCGTGGTGGCACAGAGCAACGCGCTTGTACGTGCCCACTGCGACGGCGCCCGCCTCGGGTGGGAGGTGGAAGGGGCCGGGGGGCCTTGCGTTATATGCAGTACGTCCGCCATCAGCCCGGTTCTCTCGGCGGTGACGACCGACGGCGGGGAGTTTCTCCTAGCGAACACGGAGCGCAATCCGCCCCCGGTGGGCTCCCGTTTGGTCCTCGGGTCCTGCACAAAAACCACCCCCAAGATGTACACCAGCTGGAAGCTACTCTGAATTGGATGCAGGCATCCTGCCTGGCTGAGCAGCAGACGCGGGTTTCAGAGCTTTAAGAGCGTCCGCGTTTGGCTTGCTAAATACACTGGTGGGCGCTGTATATTGGCACTGTATTGGACGTACTGCATACAGGCACAAAACTACTGTTTAGCAGCCCGAACGGCGCTGTGGATTATGAGCGGCGCGCGACAGCATCCTGTACTAATGCAGTATTGCGTGTAGGCGCAGGAAGTGGCCGGTATGCAGTACCAGAAAGCTCTTTCGGCCAGGCCCTGATAGAGCGCTTGGGGTAGTCGGAGGCACGGGTGCAGGTATATCACGTGACTCGCTGATTCCCGTGCACGGCAGCTCCACGCCTGCAAGACGAAGTCCGAGGCGGTGGCGTCATTTCGGAGCCGCGCGACATCCAGGAAATAGACGATTGGCTATGGTGTCCCAAATGCAGCACCCCGACCTTCGCTCCGTTCATCGCCTCCTCGGCAACTTGATCCTGACATAAAACGAGCCAGCAGTGTCCTTGAATGACGTCACCATTCCCAGTGGCGCCGGCTGCTTATGGTCGGGATTTGGCACCTGCGTGCGGTTGACAATGAACTCATTGTAGGCATAAATATCCGGCACACCCAAATCAACACCACCCGGAAGAATGCTCGATGGCATGGGCGTGCGGAACATCTTTGGAATGTCGTTGAAATTAGGCAAGGATATCTTGGCGCCCCGGCCCGAATGGAGAGCACTGCGCCGGGATGCAGTCCCACGGGCCACCCCAGTAAACGCATTGTTGCCGTTTTCGTTGTAGCTGAAGGTAGTTTCAGTGTTGAGCTGGCGCCGGCGGCGCCTCGACTCACGCTCCATTTCCTTATCCACCTTTTCGATTTCCTGGTGGGAGAGTTTGGTCATCGAAGGAGAGTAGTCGACGAGAAGAGCGGGGTTCCGGAGCGTGGTGACAAAATCCTCGCCGGTGGAGTCGGGTTTGGGAACCCGGAGCGGCGGCCCAATCTGGCCGCGGATCTCGTCTTCCCGGATCGGCGACCCGTCGAAAGTGTAGCCAATCAGAAAGAGCGCCTTGTGGTACATCTGCGTTTGCTCGCGGATACTGAAGGCTATGGCGGTGGAGAACTCGCCCGGCAAGCTCATTTCGTCGCAGAGAACGCTGGCAAAGTCTTCAGGGTCCGACTCGTGGTGGTTCAAAATGTCCCACTCAAACTGGTCCGTGAACTGCGTGTTGTTGATGAGAAGATCGATTTTGATGGGGATTCGGATCTCGCCCATGGTGTTGGCCGGCTTCATGCGGAAGTCCTTGATCTGCTCGGTGATCGCCTGGTATATGTCGTGAAAGTGGTTTTCGGGAATGAACTTGTAGTCTTCAATGAGTGTCTTGACAAACGACTCCAACGGGAGAACGCGCTCGTTCATGTCCCATAAAAACGTATCTCGGAGCTTGAACTTGTCCTTTTCCTTGTCGAAGTCGAGCCGCACCGGAACAAGCGCCCTTTTGGTGCTGCCGCCCTCCATGACAATCTTGTTCATCTCCATATCTGTCATGGGTATCTCCGGGATTCGCAGGTTGACTTTGTCCTGCGACGGGAGAATCACACGCGTGGCCGTGTTGCTAACGCCGTTTCCGTATCCCTGGTACCCTTCGCCCCAAATGCTGTTGTTGAGCTGATTTTTGGCCGACGCGCCGATGGCATTCATGCGCAACTGCTTAATGGCCCCGTACGCCTTGATATCCTGGGCCATTCGCTGCATGAGCTGCCGCGTGCGGCCCGCCAGCGTCTCGTACTTGCGGAGGAAATTGTCGTCTTTCTTGATCACGTCCTCGTACATCTTGAGCTCCAAGGGCACGTGATTTCCCGCACGTGCCTCGGCCTTGCTCCAGTGCTGCATGCTGTCCATGGGCTCCAACGGCACGTCTGCAGCGGCGTTCGGGCCGAATTTGGCCGGGACCTGTGCTGGCGGCATTATAAACTCAGACACCCTGCGCACGGGCGGCGGAGGGGGTGCAGTTTCGGCCTTTGGCGGGTTCCCCACCACCGAGCCAGCCGCCGCCGCCGCTGCCGCCGCCGCCGCCACGGCCATATCGTCGGCGCCGCCTCCAACCGAAGGCACGTGCGGCGCCGCTCGGACCGCGGAGCTCGCTGGAAATGGCCTGTTCGCCGAGGCTTCGTACTCCGGCCCGGAAGCCATGGCTCTTTGGTCCCGCTGGTTTGGGAAGGCTTGTGCCTGAACACGAGCGGCGGGGCTTTGCCCCAAATTGGCTTGGACTCCGAGCGCCTGCTGATTGTGCATGTTCTGGAGGTTCTGGACGTTTTGCTGGCGCTGGAGTGCCTGTGCCTTGCCCTGCAACGACGCCAGTCCGTGGAGGGGCAGCGGGGCGTACTGCAGCCGGTCCATGGCCGAGTCCAAATGGGGCGACACTGCAGGCGCCATGGCTGGCGACATGGGGTTCCCTGCACCGACTGCCAAGGGGTTGATGGAGGGCGACATGGCAGCTGCCGGCCGCTGTCCTGCATTCTGGCTGTTATACACAGCATCCATCATCAAGTTTCGGCTGCCGCTGCCTCTCTGCATTGCACCTCCCTGCATGCCGCTTCCCATTGCCATGTGCTGCTGGGGTGCCTGCAGCTGCGGTTGCTGGTTGATTGCCGCTTGTTGCTGGTCTATTTGCTGGCCCGTTGGCTGTCCCATTGCCGCCGTTGCTTGGCCCATTTGCATGTGGTTTTGGTTCATTTGGTTCATTTGGTTCATATTCATTTGATTCATTTGGTTCATTTGGTTCACTTGGTTCACTTGGTTCACTTGGTTCACTTGGTTCACTGGGTTCACTTGGTTCATTTGGTTCATTTGGCCCATTTGGCCCATTTGGCCCATCTGGCCCATCTGGCCCATTTGACCCTGCGCCATTTGACCCTGCGCCATTTGACCCTGCGCCATTTGACCCTGCGCCATTTGCATCATCTGCTGTCTCTGCAAGTACTGCCGGAGCATGTTTTGAAACTGAGGCTGGTTTTTGAGCTCCTGGAGTTGTTGGGGCGACAAATTCTGGAACTGCGGTGGCAACATGGCCATCTGCTTTCGGCGGGCGGCGGCGGCGGCAGCACTCATGGCTTGACTTTGGGGCACGTGCAGTCTCTGCGGCTGGGCGGCGCTGGGCGGCGCGTTTTGGCCGCTTTGGGCAGTGTTATGTGAAGGAAATCCCGGGGGGCCCTGGTTCGGCGTCGGCTGGCTCTGCAGGTACGGGCTCCGGCCCTGGGGGAAGTTCATGATGGGGGTTGTTGTCGCGTTGCGCAGGTTGAGGTGCGGCGGCGGTGTACGGGTGTCCCTGCATACAGGAGGCATCATAACGACCGCGATGGCATGTGGGTTTATGGAGGTGTGTAGATTGGGGTATTTGCTTTGTGAGGCGCAGGCTTCATCCAGCATCCATTGCCAGCTCGGTGAAATCACGTGACCCGACTTCCGAGGGCACTGCCCAAAGGCGCTGCACACTTCACGGCAGCTTCTCAGAGGTATTCGTGGATGAAACACCGTTCCGGAATTCGACGGTTTGAACGAGCCTCTCACTAGGTCGGAACTGGGGGAAGTCACGTGCACGCCCTCGGATCTGACCATCGACAGACAGTTAATCAGAAGGGACCCGTGCATGAGCGCCAGGGTCCAAATCGGAGTCTCCAGTCGGTTAAGGTCCAGATCAGGATAAGTAATGCGCCACACCGATGGGGGACTCGATCTTACCTTAACTGGAACGTCAAACTTTGTGGGCCAATCCGTCAGTTTCAACACCAGTAATTGTCGACACAGAATAACGCCACAAAAGGAAATGGTTGAAGTGATTGACCCTTCAAAAACGGCTGGATACCCGATCCTGCTGATCCAGCCTGCAGGTCGGGACTCCACGTGACCCGACCCCGCTGTTCGTAATCTGCTATTCCTGGTCCACAATCTCATAATGTACAGCATATGCTTTCCCGATTCAAAGCCACGAAAAATAGCTGCTCTTTGACACTCGGCATCACCGCCTCCAAAAGCGGTAGGAAGCAAGCACTCACTGAGACCCGGAACAAACACCGGCCAAGCTCTTTTGCGCCGTGACAGGTAGGCACCCAGGCTCTTTTGCGCCGTGACAGGTAGGTACCCAGGCTCTTTTGCGCCGTGACGGCGAAGGTAGGCACCCAAAGTTGCCAGAGCCTCGTTGACTGTTCCAGGACCAACGTTGTAGAAGAAAACCAGCTCGAGATATTGCTTCGTCCATTAAAGCTGTATTCAGCAAAGGCATCATCGGTATAGCGAAACTGAAACGACTTCTTCGTGTTTGACTAGCCAACGTTGAGGCACATCTGCTTCGCTTCAAAGCCCAGATAAATTTGAAAGACATCAATGGCGCCATGATGGCCATCACTGAAATAACGGGGCATTCTTGACATTAAGGGCATCACTGACATTAAGGGCATCACTGACATTTAGGGGCATTCTTGACATTAAGGGCATCACTGACATTAAGGGCATCACTGACATTTAGGGGCATCTTGGGGGTGGCATTTCACCAGCCGGTCCGACTGGTACTTTTCAAGCAAAAGCTTGATATCGGCAATGGCCATTGTGCGAGTCCGTTTTGGAAAAGCCGGCTGTTCGCAAGTATGCTAGGCGGTCATTCTAAACAGCCAAGGTGGCCCACTATGCATGATGGCCAGCTCTTTGCGGTCTCATCGTATAGCACCGCTTCCCATGGCCACTCGTTTTCGATGGCTCGGGTCTGAAAGCAGTCGGGCCAAGAACGGGTATGAAAACAGTATCTTCGAGAAGATGACTTAAACCGAAGCGACCGACAGACCCGCCTAGGTATCCCGGAACGCATGGCTCTCTGGACCAGGCACCATGGTGCATTACCATGGTGCATTATGTTGTAGCCGTGAGTCGCCTGGATGGCCCTTCGCAAACGAAATCACGGGTCAGACGTGGACAATCTTTTCAAACTCAACCAATTTGCTAGCCGCTAGCGTTCCTGGCCCAACAGCGCCTTGGAGACTGGGGAGACAGACATACTTCGTGTTTTGAACACTCCCAGAGGCAACAGGTACTGGACTTCCACAATAAAAGTACCGATCTAACGATGGTGCCACCAGATTTTGGTCACCTGCTGGACGGAACTTCCCAACATCAAAACTTCTCTGCATAGACTTAATCAGGTCAGCGTCCTGATCTCGACTTGCAGACGGGACATTGGTTACTGACCGGACTTGACGGCACCAGCAAAAACACGGCCGACATCTGCCCTTAATAAGAGCCTGACAGTGCTCATCTTCAGCCCGCACAAAGCCGCAGATCTGTAAGCTTAAGCAGCTAATAGAGATGGTAAGAACAGCAGCATAACTTTCTCATGGCAGCCTCAAAGCCTTCACTCCAACACCGTCTCCTCGGGCCACAAAGACCTACATCTTTTGCCCTCGCTCCTTGTAGTTGAGGGGAGCGGTACGTATCCCGTCTTTGCCTGGGTAAATTCGACGCCAGTGTCAAACTAGGACGAAAGCACACGGCTTGCCCAGCTAGTTCATCAGCGCCATTGTTGTTTGGGGTTGCAAAAATTTCGAGCCTCGACTGGGCCTCGCTGGTGACTTGAGTCCGAGAGGTGAAGGAACCGGCCAGGCAGTGCATGTAGACCACACCGGAGCACCAAACAAAGAGCTGTTGAACTAATTGTATATTTTGTCGCATCGTGAAGATCTTGGATTTGGTCGGATGAAAGAATGCCATCAGCTATAGAAGTTGGAACCTCTCCTGGTCCGTTTCTATTACCGTTGTAACGCACATGCTTTTGAATTGATCACTCTTGTGGAGCTGTGAGGTGGAACCAAAAAGGCCCTTCCTGCTTTAGCTCGAGGCCCTCACTTAAAGTGAATAATAACACTTGGCTCGTCGTTGTGGCGCCTAACTAATACCGGTGAGTAGTTCTTGGATATCATCAGAATAGTTTTTGAATGATCTTTGTCACTTTGTAAATGTTTGTGTTGGAAACATAGTATGATTTGATTTCCACTATTGTTTAGCTTTTCGGATACTCATTGGAAGGGGCGTTCCTTATATACACTGAGATCGCATGGGGCATCCTGCACCGATCCCGCGCCGCTCCTGCACATACGCATGCGCATGCATATTTGCTTCAGATCTGAAACTGAGGGATATCCACATGACTCTTACGACAGAGGCGGGAGCATTCGGATGAATTACTGGCTCTTTTCACAAGTTTTGAAATCTCGGGTTTTTCTGTTCCTAGCACTTTAACGGGTTATAATGGGCCTCAGTTTCACGGGTTATAATGGTCCTTACAGTCTAACAGATGCAGTATAGAAAGCTGTGGTGATATAGACCGAATATTATTAAAATGAAGATTGAAAGGAAACTCTGATTGGCACGTGATGGATGGGAAATATACCCGAGTGACAACATGTTGGATGTCGGGGTGTACGGTGCCAGTTAAAAGTCCCACTCAAAAAACATCATACCGTGTTTGACTTGAAGAGTGTACTGATCTGCTTGGACGGCCGCCAAGCCATACGTTTCTCCGTTGGCAGACTGCTGATGGTTCACCCATTCTTGCAACTTGTTGGTATCTCATTCAAGCTGGCAGAATAGTGCTGGAAAGTTCACTAGCGCCCGTTTCGTCCTTGTTTCCACTGCCCACGTGAGCTCCGATCTTGCAACCCATCAGCCGTGTCTTCAAGGCGCCCAGCGTTACAGCTAGAACGGACGCACTTACTGCTTTACTACTAATAATAGCAGACGGCTTCCGCCAAACCGATGGAATACTGGTGGCTCCACGCCCGTGGCACGTGAGTCCCGGCGGCACGTGACGCACCCTACTACCGCGCCCGGGTGCAAAAACCAACCCCATGCTGATTCTCTCCAAGCCCCCCCAGTTCCCACAGAAGCACGTCGTGTTTGCCGGCGCCAGCGACCAGCTCCAGGACTTTTTCAGTGTGCGTTTTGCCTGCTCAAATGCAAAAATCATAGCCAAGTATCTCCACTTTGTGTTTGGCTTCCAGGAAATCGCCTACAGGGGTTTGGAAACAGGCGGCATTTTTGAGGCCTGCCACGTGCTCCGCTGCAACAATATAGTTTTCGAGATTGTGAGTCCATTGGTCAGTATGAATCTCTCTGCAGACCAGTATCCAGACCTGGAACTGAGTTGGGAGGACGAATTCTGCGGGGAAAGCCCTCCAGAGCGGGAAGAACGGAGCGAGCAGAAATCCACAAGTGAAATCATGGAAGGACGGAGTGAGCAGAAATCCACAAGTGAAATCAGGGAAGGACGGAGCGAGCAGAAATCCACAAGTGAAAGCGGCAAGGACTCCCCGGGCTCGTGCCCCGGGGTTGGGTTTCTGTTTGTCGCCGACGCCCAATTTGCCCAGATGCTCGAAATCCCCAAATTCCAGGCGTTCATGACTAAGGCTACCCGCACACAAAGCGAGCTTCAGATGATTCTCAACGAGTTTATTGATCTGGAGGCCGTGCTGAGGTTTGTAAGTCATCATGGCTTCGGTGTTTTGGACGTGGCTTTTCTGGTTCACGACGCCAGAGGCGTGTTCTCACATGCAGTTGCCAACGGCGCGATTGGTCTACAAGCGCCAGCAGTTCTTTCTGACGAAAACGGCTCGGTTGTGCTTGCAATATTGGGGCTGCCTCATACGGACCTTCGCCACACTATTGTGCAGAATATCGACTACCGGGGTGCCTACCTTCCCAACTACGGATTGCCGCTCGAAAAAACTGAAGAGGACAATCCCCCCGCTTACGCTGTTTTTCCGGAAACTCCACATAGCGGGCTTCTCCGCGTGGACCACTGTGTGCAAAACTTCAGCTGGAACGAAATGAAGAGAAACGCCGCCTTTTACGCCGCCTGTTTTGGTATGTCCAAATTCTGGTCTGTTGACGAAGAAGACGTTTCTACCGAGAGAAGCGGACTCAATTCCACGGTGATGATCTCCCGAAACGGGAAGGTCAAGATGCCCATCAACGAACCTGTCAAGGTCAAAATGAGGGGCCAAATCGAAGAGTACTATGACTTTCACGGTGGCCCGGGAGTACAGCATTTGGCCTTGCAAACTGAAGACATCCTCCAGTCGGTGCAGTACCTCCGAAACAGAGGCATGGCATTCAACACGGTTTCGGACGAATACTATGCGGAACTCAAACAGCGCTTGGAATCCAACCAAATTCGTCTTTTTGAAAGTTTTGCCGATATTCAGAAAAACCATATTCTCGTGGATTTCGACCCAAACTCGAGGTACTTGTACCGCGATGAATTCTACACGTGCCACTACATTCTCCAGATCTTTACGAAGCCGATCCAGGACCGGCCCACGTTTTTTTTTGAGATTATACAACGTCACAACCACAACGGTTTTGGAAAGGGCACCTTCAAGGGGCTTTTCGAGACCATTGAACGGGAACAGATGGCGAGAGGCACCCTTTAGGTGACTATGCAGTTTCAGTGGCGTGTCGAACCTTCTAATTTAGCATGCAGGTTCTGGAACACTGGATTTTTTACTCCTTGGAATTGATCTTCATTGGATCCAGCGGTTCAGTGCAGTTAGAGAATCAGCAGAAATTCTGAAGATGCTAGATTGCTGTGCTATACTTGCTATAGATTGCTTGAAGAACATTCAACCATGTTGGCTTCCTTATTTGGCTCTTTTGCATCAACAAACATGCTCCTGCATACAACATCGTAGCCTCTCCACAGTGACCGCTCGTACGGCCCAGGTCGGCGGGTCAGTCCTGGAGCCCCTGCCTATATGCAGGAATACATCCAAACTGTCAAAAATTCGTAAAACTGGGATCGACACATGCGGGTCGCTTCCGGCTACCAGCAAAAAGATTGCAGCACCACAATTTCACACATGGTCTCCCACTGCATTACTCACTGTGGCCCTAAGTGGCTTGACTAACGTTGATCGGACGGGAAACAGTATTTTCCACTTGGTATGGCCGCAACCGAAATTATAAAACATTGAGACGTATATATGAGTTAAAGTTATGTAAAGAAGCACGTTGTAGTAGTTTTGGTATGTGTAAGTTCCGCCGAAAGAGAAATTCCACTATTTATAAGTAATTCACTTGGTACACAGTATCATTGACTTCCTTGATACACAGTATTATTAACTTCCTTGGTACACAGTATCATTAACTTCCTTGGTACACAGTATTATTAACTTCCTTGATACACAGTATTATTCCTTGATACACAGTATTATTAACTACCTAGCCTGGACCTGCATACAAGCCGTACATCCGCCATTCTCCAGTCAAACCATGAAATCAAAAATCGTCTTCATGTTCACGTACCGGCGCCCGCAGTCCTGCAAGTAAACCTCCACGGCATCTCTGCAGGCGCCAAAGTAAGCTCTGTTCTGCTCAGCCAACGCCTGCACCTCACCATCGCTCATCTCGGACAGATTATCCCAAACCGGCCGCAATTTCCGGGCCTTGGCCTTCTCCACGTCGAAAATGGCCTCGAAGTAAAGAAGCTGGTTGTACAAGGCCTTGTCGCTGTACTTGTAGCGCATCACACCCTTACATCCGTGGGCTTTTCCGGAAGCACCAATACACCGCTTTCCGTATACGGAAATCTGGCGGGTCTGGATGCCGCAGGCGGCGTCGTCACATACTAGCCATCCTGCATAGTACATGGCCAAGTGGCGGCGGATCTCCGTTTCGAGCTGGGCCACAAGCCTCAACCCGGAAAAACGGGAGCGGCACGCATTGCACTCCACGCCGTGGAATGTGACCCTGTAGTCCGGCAGAGGCACAAGACCGCCGAACCGGAACTTCTTGCCGCACCTGCACAGAAGCACCAAGAAGCTGGCCTGGCGAAAGCGGTCCAAATCCGAGATGTTGGACTCCATGGGGACAATCTCCGCCTCGTTGTTGCGGAGCCGGGCCGCGTACTTGCGGGTATCGAGCCCGAGGCTTTCGGCCACCCGCATGAGGTCTATGCCGTCGATCTTGCCCACAAGCCGCTCCACCGGCGCGTAGATCTGCTTCTCGAGGTAGTAGTCCGCATCGGGCACGAAGCTGGCCTTTTTGGGAAGGACCTCCTGCATGGCACGTGCCCGCTGGGCCGGATTGTCGTCCCCGCCGTGCTTCTGCTCAATCACGAACGTCACCACACTGCCCGCCTTGACGACTTTTCCCTGCTGGCGCATGCGGAGCGCAACCTGCACCGGCGCCATGGTTTTCCCGTTCGGGTAGTTGCTCGGGTCCTTGGAGAGTCGCGTGTTGATCTGGTACTTGTCCACCGAGAGCGCGTTGTTGCGGACCTTTTCGTTGGTTTGTTCCAAGAACTCGTAGACCTCTCGGAGTGCTTCTTCGGGGTCCTTGTCCAGAAGCAATGTTTCCAAGATCGCCGTGCTGACCTCCTTGGAAAGCGGGCAGTACTCACGCCGCCGCATATCCAAGCCTTTGACCTCCAACTGCAACTTCTCCTTGCCCAGCTTGTCCATGGAAACGGTCATGGCCGCGTACTTCTTTTTGGCGTGGAGAAGAAGCCGTTTGAACACGTTGTCGGTGTCGATTTCCAAGAGCCGGTAGCGCTCGTTGACCGAGAGCTTGAAGTCGTCTCCGATTTTGAGCGCTGCCGCCAAGCTGGTTTCCCCGGTATCGATCATAACCGAATCCGTGTCTCCGTACACCACTCGCAAGCCAATCAGCTCGGCCAATTGGCGTGTGTCCATCAAGATCTCTCTTCCCTTGTTGGTGACCAACATGGCTAGCGGTTTGGCGTAGAACCGCGAGTTGACGTACCCCAAACATCCGTACATGGAGTTGGCGGTCAACTTGAGCGCCTGCTGCTTGATGTCGTACTGGGCCCTTTCTGCCGCCAGCAAATTGGGCGTTTTCATGAGTTTTTTGACCTCCCGCCGCCGCAGGACCAACGTGTTGAGAAGCCGCGGCAAGACTCCGGGGGAAGTGTCTTTTTCTGGAATCTCGGGCATGTCTTTATCTTCGTCGTGGGTGTTGTTGTAGGCTTGGCGGTCCACGGTGGTGAAGCAGATGTTGAATTCCTGGATGATGCTGGGGTACAACGAGTTGAAGTCCATCACGAGAATGTAGTTCTTGTGCAACCCTTTTTCCGGCTCGAACACCAAGCCGCCCTGGTACTTGGGTTTCTTGTTGGACGTGACAGTCGTGGCGTCGTCGTCGGCGGCCTCCACCTTGTTTTCCGCTTGGTTCTTGTGGAACTTGTCCTCCTTATCCGGAAGAATGTACTGGTTTTTCTTGAACTCGTGGAGCAAAATGTACTCGTTTCTGCCGGCGCGTGTTCCGGAAAGGGTGTGGGCCCAGGCGTTTCCGGCCAAGTTCGTCAATTGCTTGGAAAGCGAGAGAATCTGCACCGCAAACGCAATGCGGGCGGTCATTTCCACCTGGAACATGTTTTCTTTGAGCGGCATCATAAGAAACGACGCGTCTTCGGCGTATCGGGGGTTGGAGAAGTTGATTTCGCCGCTGCTGTGGTTTTGGTGGCACACCACGCGGTACATCTCGGAGAGATCCCACGACTGACATTTCGGCGTGAGCGATTGCCCAAGTTCGTTGGCGATATCACAGAGAAGTCTCCCCTGGAAGATCTCCCTGATCACGAGGTTGCTGTTAAAGCCGCTGCCCTTGCCAAAACGGTCTGGCCACGCCTTTCTGTTTCTCCTTCCCAAAGCTGACCACAACGGAACCTTCAAGTCGTACATCCGATGGACCAACACATCTAGCGCTATGTTCTCCAAGCGGTGCCCGAAAATAAGGTCTGGATCGATCGTTTTGAGCTTCGCTGCAAGGCACTGGAGCAACGAGGTCTCGTTTGGAAGCAAGTTCACCAGCAACTTTTGCTTTTCCACAAGCTGCCGGAGCCCGGGCGGGTATGCCGAGCCGCCGATGGGCCGGACTAGCGTAAAGGTCTCGGAGGGCGCAGTTTTCTCGTCCACGGGCGAGTCCTGCGCAATGTTATGGTACACCGCCACCGACACACACGCTACTTCCTGCTTGTTCTGAGCCCCGTTCATAAGCGCCTGCACGGAGAGCACAACAGCAGTCAAGGGGGGCGGGAGGAGCAGCGGGTCGTTGAGAACCGGCACCACCAGTCGGGGGTCCTGCACAGAGGCCTCGATCTGGCAGTGGGACACGTTTTTGAGCGCCGCCAAGTCGGCGCCCTGGATATCGAGCCAGCACGGGCCCATGATATTCTGCTGCATGACGAAAGACTCGAAGATCTGGTTGTTGGTGCCGAACATGCGCAGAAACGTCTCGCCCGATATCTCCGACGGCATCACCACGTTTCTGTTCCTCTCGGTCTTGAACGGCAAAAGCACCTTGAGATACTCGGTTTCTTTGGGCACGCCGGGAAGCTCAAACGCGTACTTCATGGACTGGGGCTTTGCCTTTAGGTGCAGGAGCCCGTAGTGGTCGATGAGGAGCGGCGCCAATTCCTCGTGCACGTCTTTGATGGTGACGGGGGTGTCGGTCTGGACCCCGTCAACCACCCGAAAAGGGCGTGGGAGTGCATAGAGCTCTCGGCACAAGCCGTTGACCTGCACAACAGCAGACTCGTAGGAGCCGGACTTCAGACGGACTTTTCCGAAGAGAAGAAGCGACTTGTCGACCTCGGCATAGTCGAGCCAGAACATGCGGAACGAGTCGTTTTCGGCAAAGTCTGCGGCGGCGAGCTTGGGCGTGGTGGCGGCGGCGAAAGCGCTGGCCCGAACAGGCAATTTTTCGGCCTTGACCGCTGAAACATTGACGTTGCTGGCCACGCCACCGGCGCGGCGCCGCCGAACCACGAGCTCGTCCTCGGAATCGGACGCCTCGGCCGCCGAGCCAGTGCTCTCTTCGGTATTGGCCCGGGCGGCCCCTTTTTCTGCGCTCGGTCCCGCCTTTATTGGCTCAGGGCCGACATCCACATCCAAATCGAGCGGCTCGGCAGCCGGCTCGGCGACCGGCTCCTCAAGCGGCTGGGAAACCGGCTCCTCAAGCGGCTCCGCAAGCGGCTCCTGTATGGACACCCTGGCCTTCTTTGGCTTGGTGTTGGTGGTGGCGAATCCAAACGGAGAGCTCTTGTGCACCCGCTTGGGTGCAGTCTTGGCCCGTTTCACCGGCTGAGAGCCCCCAAAGTCTTCAAGAATATCGTCGATGCTGGCGTTGGATGCAGGCCGGGCCTCGGCCTTACGTGCGCCGCTGCCGCCCGAGAAAAAGGTGTTGATGTCGGCGGTTCTGACGGTTTTGGCCACCTTTTTGGCCTTTTTGGGCCGTTTCTCCGCCACCTCCTCTTCATCCGAGTAGTAGTTGGGCCGGGTGGTGTCGTCCCACTCATCCACTCCGTTATCCACGTACCCCTCGCCGTTGTCATCGACGATGAAATCATCGCTGAGAAGCTGTTTTCGTTTGTGCTGTCTGAAGGTGTCTTCGTCGACCTCGTCGTATATGGAGGCGTCCTCATCATCCAGCACAACGATCTTACCCGTTTGCCGGGCTTCCTGGAGCCGCTTGAGCTTGTTGGCTTTGTTCTGGCGGCTCAGCATGGGGGTTGGGTACGCGACGCGTCGCACTTGCGCGGAGGTGGCGGTGCACGGGTGCACCAGAGGCTGTACGGGTGTCCGCGCTGGTGTACGGATCCCCGAATTACACACCCCATGTCTTTTGCCGCCTTGGACCTCGAGAGCCAAAACGCCCCCTCCGCGGGGCCCCAAGCCTCCGAAGTTGATGACGTCATCAAGAGCACGTCTTCGCAAATCCAGAACTACTCCCTGCTCATCAACTCCTTCTCTAATGAGCGCAAATTGGTGGGCACCAGAAGAGACTGCGCCCAATTGAGGGCCAAACTCGACCAGTCACAACAGAATATCCAGCAGCTTGGCGGAGCCATCCAGAAATTGACGGCCAACATAAACGCTGTCATCAACCCCTCTTCAACAAACAATCCAACCAATGGCCAGTTATTGATGAAGGATCGGATTCTCGGCGAATTCAATGCCCTTCAGTCGTCATTCCAAACACAGGTCCGAGAGTACACCGCCAAGAAAAGCGCCAGCCTGTTGCCAGAAACGACGCCGTTGTTGGGGAATGTGCAGGAGGGGCTGGCCACGGCGACCCGCCCCCCGCCACAGACGCAGATGCAGGTCCAGGACGAGATCGACGAGCTGGAGCTTCAGTACCACGTGCTCCTCACCCAAGAACGCAACCGCCAGATCGAGCAGGTGCAGGACGGCATCCGAGAGGTCAACCTGATCTTCAAGGACCTTGGGGAGTTGGTCAATGTGCAGGGCGCCCAGTTGGACACGGTGGAGGAAAACGTGCTTCAGATGAGCGCCCACGCCAATTCCGCAGCAGGGGAGCTCAAGAAAGCAAACGAGTACCAGCGCCGCAAAAGCAAGTGGAGCTGTATATTGTTGTGTGCGTTGTGTGTGTTTGTGTTGGTGGCGGTCTTGGCGGTGATCAGCTAGGGGACAGACGCCGCCGGGCCACCGGGCCGGTCACGTAAGCGGACCGGGCACGGCTGCAGGAGATACGGCCGGGGGTGTGCAGGACAGGATCCGTTGGGCTGCAGGACTGCCTGCACACACCCGGCCGGGCTGCCCGATCCAGCGCAGTACTGCAGACACGCTATGACTCCTCCGCCTACATCCCCAGCAAAGCCGACGTCTGCAACATGGTCGTGTTGTCCCGGACTTTGGGTCCAAACGAGCACTATTTCCGGTGCCGCTACGAGAACCGCTTCTATGCAAACTTTGCATCCATGGCTGCCTACTCCCGGGATTTGTCGGATCTTTCCTTGATTTTCCGTGCCCTCCGCAAATCGCTCTTGGACTACAACATGTTTGCATGCAACATCTTCGAGAACGAAATGCTCCGGGATTACGTGATGCGGCCAATTGCGTCTTCCCGTTTGGGCGACTTTGTGCTGTTCCAAGACAGCATCGACCTCTTCTCCGAGTCCCAGCTCCGCCATCTATGCAGAACCCGCTTCTTTTCGTTCAACTGTGAAAAGCCGCTTCTCCGCTTGTTTATTTCGGGCAATAAATTGGCCGTGACCTTTGAGCACACCTTGTTCGACGGGGTGGTGTCGCTCTTGTTCCAGGAGATATTCTTGGAGAACTTGGGGTTCTGCGACGCCTACCCCGAAAAGTATGAGGAGCTCTACGGAAAAGCCCCGGCGCACGTGACGTTGGATTCGGTGATCTTCGACTTTGCCGAGGACGAGGGACGTATCGTGAAGTCCTTGGTCCCGCCCTGTGAAGTGGTGATGGAAGACCCCAGCTTGGACTACTGCGACAACGACCCGGAGCATTATCTGAGGAAGGCGCCGGAAGGTTACCCCGAGCTTTGGCCCGGCCGCTTTCCGTCCCGAAAAGACGTCTCCGTTGCATTCAAGACGTTCAAAATCCCGCCGGCTGCATTAAAGGCGATTTTGGCAAGGTGCAAGGAGAAAAGGGTCACGCTCACGTCATACATCAACGTGCTCCAGGCCATGGCGTTCCGGCCCGTGTACGGAGATCAACACCATACGCTGAGTCACGTGGCCATCACGTTGAGACGGCACGTGAGCGCCGATCGGCTCGGCCCGCCCTACGAGTCCCTTTTGGATACTCCGGGGTACCGCCTCGTGGGCAACTACGCACACATGGGCGTGCCACGACTTTTTGCGCCTGTCAATGATTTTTCGTGGGAGCTTGTTGCGGAGGTGAACAGGGAGCAGATGGAAAGCGTGGCCAACCGGAAAATTCTCAGCACGGCCAAGGCTTTCAACGACGCTTTTGATAAGCTCGGCACTAACGCGGCTTTGTTTGAATCCGGATTAGGCAAAAGCCGCCACGGCACGGTGAAAATCTCCAATTTGGGCGTGGGAAATTTCCCCGATTACCCCAGCACGTCCGGGCCTGCATGGAGCGTGGAAGATTTCATCTGGGCGCAGGACGTAGCTCCAACGGCCGCAGACGTGGTGATTGACTTTGCACTGACCAAAAAGGGCGGCTTGAACGTGGTGGTTTCGTATTTCGACGACCAGTTTGCCGATTCGGAATTCTCGGATTTCGACCAGTTTCCCGAGGCGCTCCGCCGTCTCATGTACACGCATGCAGGCTTGGACCTCGAAGAAGCTGGGCAGGCGTAATAGACGGTGGGAACAGACACCGGCCGCTGTGTGCAGGACACCCGTGGTGCACGGGTGCGCGCGTAAAGTAAAGCCAAGCGAACCAGAGCGAAGACAGTCTGAAGCACCCACATTCTGAAGCACTCCAGAAACACTCAGAAACAATCTAGAAACAACCCAGAAACAATCTAGAAACAACCCAGAAACAATCTAGAAACATTCCTGAAACACCTCAATTGAAACAACATCTGAAACAAAATACTACGAAATGGCGCTACGGCTGGAAGATGGACACTGGCTCCACCAAGAATCCATCCGTGCAGTCCAGAAGTTCGACAGCTTCTCCACCGTCGACTGGATGGAGGACGAAGTCGCCGCCCATCGGACCCGGGCGGCGCAACGCCGAAGTCACGTGACGCTCAAGGAACAGGCGGTGGCGTCCACGCAAACGTGGCTTGTTTTGGCGGTTGTGGGCGTCAGCATCGGCAGCATCGCCGCCACGTTGAACGTGATCACGTCGTGGCTTTCGGCGCTTCGTTTGGGCTATTGCAGCTCCCATTTCTACCTCAACGAGACGTTTTGCTGCTGGCGGCAAGACGGCGCACAATGTGGCGACTGGAACACGTGGCTGCAGTTTTCTGTGGGCCGGTACATTGCCTACGTCTTTTTTTCGGTGATTTTTTCGGGTGTGGCGGCGTTTTTGGTGAAGAAATACTCGCCGGCAGCGGCGGGGCTGGGGATCTCCGAAATCAAGTGCATTGTTTCGGGGTTTGTGGTGAGCGGCTTCTTGGGGCCCTGGACGCTTCTTATCAAGAGTCTAGGCTTGCCGTTGGCCATTGCCTCCGGGCTTTCTTTGGGGAAGGAAGGACCGCTGGTGCACTATGCAGTCTGCGTGGGTTCGTGTGTGTGCACGCTATTTTCGTCGTTTCGGCAGTCGGCGCTGAAACACAGAGACATTTTGACGGCCAGTGCGGCTGCAGGGGTGGCGGTTGCGTTTGGCCTGCCGATGGGCGGGGTTTTGTTTGCCATGGAGGAGATTTCCTCGGTGTTTCACCTCCAGACGCTCTTGAAACTGTACGTGTGTGCGTTCATTGCGGTGGTGACACTCTCGGCGATCAACCCGTTTCGGAGCGGTCAGTTGGTGTTGTTTGAGGTGACGTACGACACCACGTGGCACTTTTTCGAGCTCCCCTTCTATGGTCTTTTGGGCATTTTCGGCGGGATCTACGGAATTGTGGTGTCCCGGCTCAACAAACGGGTGGCGGGGTTCCGGCAGAGGTTTTTGGCCGAGTACGCTGTGCAGGAGGTGCTTTTTTTGGCGCTTGCTTCCGCTGTGCTCTGCTACTTCAACGAGTTTCTCCGGGTGGACATGACCGAGGCTATGCAGGCGCTTTTTTCCGAGTGCCGGGCCAAGCAGCTGGGGGCGTTGTGCCGTCCGCTGCTGCCATCTCTCGTGGGTCTGCTTTTGTGGGCCACTTTCTTGCGGCTGTGCCTCACCATCATCACCTATGGATGCAAGGTGCCGGCCGGTATTTTTGTGCCGTCCATGGCTGCAGGCGCCACGTTTGGCCGGCTCGTGGGGCTTACAGTGGAGAAGTTGTCGGTGAAGTTCGGCACACTGGCCTTTTTTGGCAGTTGCCCCGAGAACGGGCCCTGTGTCATTGCTGGCACCTATGCACTCATCGGCGCCGGGGCTGCCCTCAGCGGAATAACCCACTTGACCGTGACGGTAGCGGTGATTATGTTTGAGTTGACCGGGGCAGTCAAGTACATTATTCCGACGATGGTGGCGGTGACGGTGACTAAAATTATCAATGACCGGTGGGGAAACGGCGGAATAGCCGACCAAATGATTGTTTTCAATGGGCTTCCGTTTATCGACCTGAAGGACGAGTTTGTGTTTGGCACGACGGTGAAAAGCGCCATGTCGCCGGTGACGGTTGTTTTGACGACGGAGTTGCGGGCCGCTGGCTATTATAGGCAACTACTTGCGGCGTGTGACTACGTGGGCTTTCCGCTTGTGCGGAGCGAGGACTGTCCTTCCATTTTAGGGTACGTTAAGCGAGCAGACCTCGAGACGGTGCTTCGGGGACACGGCGACGAGGAGATTTGCGGATTTGATGGTGGTTTTGGCGGCTTTGGCGGCTCTGACGATGCTCTCATGGAAGACGGCTTCGGTGCAGGAACAGAGGACGGTTCCGGGGAAACCGGGATTCCGGGCTCGAATGGCGTGTCGCTTGCGTGCGTGGTTAACCTGGCGCCGTTGGTGGTGGATGCAGATACTACGCTTGAATATGTTATGGACATTTTCGTCAAGCTTGGGCCACGCCAGGTTTTGGTGCAGAAGGGCGATTTTTTGGCGGGGATAATCACCAGAAAGGATATTCTCCGCTACGAGCACACAACGCATGAGCTACTGCATCCTTATGCGGACGACGGGCGAGACGAGAAGGTGTGGGCTTTTTTGCAGCGGTTTTTGCAGAGATAAAGAAGTCTCAGTCTGAGGTCAGTGCAGAGCTGGACTTGTCAAGATATTGAGCATATCAGGAGAACTTGTGGACTGATGTACTGACTCTATGTTCAGAATGGGGAATGTGTTATTTTCCAATTGGGAACAGATACTCGGATCCCGATATCAGTGCAGCCAGAACGTACTGGTTGGAATCGGTCAGGATTGGCGATGAATGTCGAAACCACGGGTATTCCGAGGGGATGCCAGAGGTACAGTTTTCTGAGATTTCCGTTTCCGAGATGATTTTTGAGATGATTTTCTGGGATTTCCGTTTCCGAGATGATTTTTGAGATGATTTTCTGAGGTTTCCGTTTCCGGGAGATTCTCTGAGATTTCCGTTTCCGGGAGATTTTCTGAGATGGATCCAAAATGGACATCATCACATATGGCCGCTTCGCATCTTTCCCAGGAACTATGATGTCATACTGATAAACCAGAGGCAAGCAGACCCAACATATTTCCGTTCAGCCTCATCTACTGACAACTTCCATTTTGAGATCTCATTTAAGGTATCTATCCTAACTTATTCTCGGATATACATTCTCAGACATAATCGATAAATGAGTTCGATTCTCATTAAACTAAATATAGTAAAGCGGTTATGATGAAATGGTAGACAAACACTTAAAATGTCTGGATTAATATCGTGTAGGTGACTCCTACTAACTGTAATAAGGGACAACACATGCAAGTATTTTTAAATAGCGTCAAGGTGAGTGATATAAGATATAGAGAAATATCTTATTCAGATGTAGGTAGAAAATTAATATTATACATATCTAAAAAGGTATAAGTGTTTCCAATTCATATCTATTTATTTCTAATCTAATTAATTTTTCCCTTTTTTAGGTGTTATTATAAACTTTACCTAATTTAATTCTTTACTAAATATATTTAATAAATTAATTCATTTTCATTTAAATTTAGTATTAAAGATATTTTGATATAATCAAAATACGTAAGTTATGGTGATATGACAACATTTAAACAAAATGATTAAAGATTGACGAACAGATATATACTTAACGCAATATTCAATGGTATATCTTTTTATTAATAATAATGGAGGGTTTAGTTATATATATATATATGATAGAGGGTTTAGATATATTAATATATAATAGAGGGTTTAGTTATATATATATAATAGAGGGTTTAGTTATATATATATAATAGAGGGTTTAGTTATATATATAATGGAGGGTTTGGTTATATATATATATATATATAATAGAGGGTTTAGTTATATATATATATAATGAAGGGTTTAGTTATATATATATATAATAGAGGGTTTAGATATATTAATATAATGAAGGGTTTAGATATATTAATATAATGAAGGGTTTAGTTATATATATATAATAGAGGGTTTAGTTATATATATATATAATAGAGGGTTTAGTTATATATATATAATAGAGGGTTTAGATATATATATATATAATAGAGGGTTTAGTTGTATATATATAATGGAGAGCTGTATGCTATGAAAGTAGCACGTACAGTTCCGGAAAGCTTTTTAATTAAGCTTATCTATATACATCATAAATTGGTATACATTTTTGATAAGAGCATTAATCCTCTATTTCACAATGGTGTCGCTACTTTCTCAGATATACATTCTCAGATCTACCCTTTCACCTCCGGCATGGTGCATTCCCCTCGTAAGAAACCACTGATCCACCGCTTTTGCCCGTTCTGCAGGCTACTCCCGCCACTTTCCGTGGTCTCTGTAGGAGGCATACAACGACTGGAAATAAGTCCTGCCCAGCACGTCCAAACACAGCGAAACCAACTCCAACTCAACCAGCGAAAACAAACCAACAAGACTGAAAAGCCCAGGCATCAAGGCCTCGTTCGTCTCGGGAAGAAACGTCTTTCCAAGCCGTAAGTTGATGTAGTTGACCAAGATCACGTGCGCGTGGCTGCGAAGCGCCTTCCTGTATATAGCCACCAGCGACGTGAGCGAGTCACTGTGGGTGGTCTGCACCGGCGGCTCGCAGAGCGTGGTCAAGAGACGCGCGTAGACGCGGGCGCAGTCCACGGCGCGGCCCGCCTGCGAGAGGTCCGCCGCCGCCGTGAGCGGCGCCATGAGCTCGCTCATCACGTGCACGATCACGTGATGCCGGCCCCGGAGCTTCCCCCGGTGCGCGTTCACCGCGTACGTCACGAGCTTGGCCGCCGCCGCATATGCAGGCGCGGACCGCCCGGCCGTCCTGCAGGCAGCGCTCAAGAGAAGCTCCACCACGTGCGGCTGCATCGAGCCGGAGGCGGCGACCAAGTCCGTGAGCGTGGCCACGAACGCCACCGCGCCCGTTTCGTCGAGGTGCTCCGCGTGCGCCAAGTACCCCAGCACCGAGGCCGCCACGAGTCCTGCATACAGACCCTCCTTCGGGATGAGCAGGCAGAACGCCGCCAAGGCGTCGAAAATCGCCGCCAAAAAGCCGGCGGGGGTGTCCACGGCCGCCAAAGTCGCCCGGAACGACGTTTCAAATTCCGGTTCGGAAAACTGGCGGAGATACGCGCGAAGGCTGTTCTGGAGATCAACGCGAGCCGCCGGAATCTGGCTGCGGAGCACCAAAAACAAGGCCAAGACGTAGCTGGCCTTGGCCGGGCCGGCGCTTTTCAGCGCCAACGAAAACATGACGGTTTTTGTTTTTTCCGACGCGGGAAAGGCGCCGAACTTGCAGAGCGCCGTGCCAATCTCGCTTTGGCATCCTTCACACGGCAATTTAGCGAGTAGCTCAAGCTGCTTTTCGAAGTTCTGGTCGCTGAGGGTCCTGCACATGTGCTTGACCAATCGAGCCGTCGGCTCCGCCAAATCCACCTTGTCGGTGGGGACGCAGAGAAACCCGTGCACCAGGCGTAACCGGCTGGGGTCGGACGCCTTGTTTTTGTGGAAGTGCTTTTCTTCCTTTGCGATCATCTTGTCCATTTTCTTGACTGCCGACTTGACAAACTTCGCCGACGTCGGGTCCTTGATGTTCCGAAGATGGGCAGCCCAGACTCTCTGTGCAGTCTGCATATCAGCGTCGTGGGCCCCAGCCGGCGACGTTTCAACGAGTCTGAGCAAGAGATCGAAGCTCTTTTCGATGGACGACAGCAAGCTGGGCTCCTGGAGCAAAACAGCAAGGGTTTGGCGGGCTGGGGTGACTTTTTCGGCGGTTTTTGCGCCGTTCTCCGGCTCCATGGCGTCCTGGACCATGATCTCCACAAACGGAGAGAAAAACTTGCGAAAAACCACCCTAGGCAAGAAGCGCAAAACGTCGTGCATCACCGGCGGGCGGTTTTCCTGCAAATAAGCCGAAAACGCCCGGAGAAAGTTGCCCATTTCACACACCTGCATCTCTTGGTCCCGGAGGAAATCCATGACCTCCTGCGGCGTCCAAATACGGAGCATCTGCAGGAAAAAGTCGGGGTACACCTCCGCACACTTCCGTTCCACGAGAACAAGCCACCGCTGCACGAAAAATGCAAGGTTTTCCCGGTCCAACCGGGCGATGAACTTGCGCAAGTTGCCGTGGAGCGGGTCCTGGTTTTCTCCCAACTCGCTGAGACGAAACAAGAGGAAAACGTCATAGTCGGAGTGGGTCTGCACCCGCAACTTGGCCACAGATTCCGCCACGGGGTAGAGCATCACCAACTGGTAGAGCACCTCGCTCCAGCCTTCCATCTTGGGCACGGCGGCGCTGAAAAAGGCCCGGCACCATTCGACGCTGTGTGCAGGACTCTGGGCCAACGCCCGGACCAAGAGCGCCATGGGCTTCTCCGCGCGGGCCGCGAGGAGCGTCTGGGCGGCGTCGAGGAACGCCCTTTTGGAGAGGCCTGCGAGCGTCGGCGCCAACTGGTCCATGAGCCGGGCATCGGTCCATCCTGCATACTGCACGCAGTACGGGTACACCTCCTTCACGAAGACGTGCAACTCCCGGGCGCCGGCGAAGGCGGCCGCCAAGTGGCGCGCCACCTCCAGGAGCACCGCCGCGGGCGCAGCGCCGACGCCGTCCACCACCACCTTCCATCCTGCATATAGCACGGGGTGGAGGGCCATGATGTGGGCCACGAGGCGCCAGTCGACGGGCACGGCGGCAAGCGCGTCCGCGTGCACGGCCTCGTAGAAGCCCGGGCTCAACGTGCGGTTCACCTTGGCCAACACCGTCAAGAGCTCCAGGGCGAGGTGTGCATACAGGCCCAGCACCACCGCCTTGTACACCGTCTCACACGTGGCAATCTCGGACGCGGCGAGGTTGACGATGGTCTCGCGGAAGAGACGCACGGCGCCCGCGTCCGGCAAGGCGTGCAGCTGCACTAGCAGGGTCACGTGACCCACCAAGCCGGCGCCGGAGGTGTAGGTGAACAAGAAGGTGCAGAAGACGGAGTGCATGATGGCCACGGACTCGCCGCCCCGCTCGAGAAGGGCGAGCTGCGGCGGCACCACCTGCAGGAAGTACCGGTTCAACGACAGCTTTCCCGGGCGGTACAGGATGTACTGGTGCGGGAGGTCGAAGAGCGTCTTGACCGCCACCGTCCACGCCAAGTCCACGGGAAACGCCTGCATGTAGCGGCAGTAGCTGGCCAAGAGGCCCACCGCCACGTAGTCGTCCACCGCCACGTAGCCGTAGGCCGTGACGTACTGCACACACGAAAACATCTCCTGCACCGTGTCCTCGTCCACCGGGTCCACCCGTTGTTTCTTCGGCCCGCCGGAAGCCGATGCGCTTTCCACGCGTGCGTCCAAGACGGCACACATGATCTGGAGGAGTTTGACCCGGGAGAAGATGGCATCTCGGCTCTCATCGCCGCAGGCGCTTAGTTTTTGGTAGGTTTCCCGCCAGAGGCGCCAGAGTTGCGGGTTTTTTTTCCACTGGGCGAAAACGCCCGAGCCCAAGTCGCCCATTCTGTCACAGAGGAGCTCGAAAAGAAACCGTGTGGCGTTTGGGAGGTACACGGGGTACAGGCCGTTGATGAGGTTTCGCAGAGCGGTGTAGGCATCTTGGGGAGAGAGGTTTTTCAGTCTGAGGTGGCGCGTGACGGCCTCGGTAGTGTTCAACGAGGCCATGTTTGGGGTGTTTGGATGTTTCAGAGTTGTTTCACGCTTGTTTCACCTTTGTTTCACGTTGCCTGTGGCGCTGCTACGCTGATTCTCGCTATAGTGTGCGTCGTTTTTCGCGATGCCCTGCACCTCAATACACATAGATTCTCAATACACATAGATTCTCAATACACATAGATTCTCAATACACATAGATTCTCAATACACATAAGATGTCGATTCTCTTTGATTCGGTAATTAGTTCAATCGTTTCGGAACTGAAACGTTTACTGTTGCCGAAACGCTAAATTTCGTGAAAGCAATCTAATTATGTGTTCTGAAACACGTCTTTCCAAATAGCGTTGAGGTCGCGCGTCTCTGCCGACGGTCTTGGAAACGCTATATTTGCTGCTTCTGTTCAAATGGCTGCAGGCGTTGTGCCTGTGTGCAGTACCGGCCATTGATGGTGGGTTTGCTCCTGCAGTCCACTCCATCCTGCACTTTACGGCGCAGCCCGCGGCTGCCTACACGGTTTGGCATGGTTTGTATTGCGATATAGACTGTACTGCATATAGGCCACACCGGTTAGGCCCGAAGATTCACCACAGGCTTTTTAGAGTTGAGTTCCCGGGAGTATAGATGATTCAAGCAATCACACATGCAGGAGACCACCCGTATTTGGTTTTGGTGGTCCAGAAGTTGTCCTTTGGAGCAGAAGTGGAGCTTGAAGATTGTTTAGGAGCGGCCATAGTAAGTTGATTTTGTGGTTGATGAAGACTGAGCAGGAAAAGACTACTTTATAGTTTTCCATCTTAAGTGATTTACTCTAGCTGCAATGCTGCATAATACCGGGCGCGAAAGACGCCGATTGCATCGAGGTAAGAAGCACTTGCCGAATTGGGCTGGCGCAATGGGCCCCGCCCACCAAACGGCAAGCAAGAGACGGCATACAGGAGATTGATAACCACTTTATTTCACAGAGTTTATATTTCCGTTTTGGGATTTGCAATGGAGAAACACCAATCCGAAAGAAAAGTGTCCAATCGCCAAGTCTAAGGATACGGCGAGATAACTCAAGCGATGGGAGTTGTACAGAACAGCTTTAGAAGGATCTCCGCTGAGTGTAGATAACACAGAAAAATAATCTATACAGAATTCCACGGCCAAGAAATATTTTTGAGTAGTGGATTCTGGTGTAGCTGGTGTTGTGCAGGAAGATAACTAGCGCAGAAATCAGCTGTTGAATTCACACGATGGCAGTGGCCAATATGATCTGCAAGTGACCATATTCAGAGTGCTTTTGCCGGAAAAGACTGTTCCTGTAAAAACACCTTCTTTCTGTGATTCTGAATGTAGAGCTGCAAAATACGGATTTCTGCTTAAGCCACTTTTTCCAGAACAATCTCACATAGTTTGCATCACTGTTTCAAGGTGAGAAAGTAGTATCAGACAATATGCATTCCACCACTATTTGCTGCAGTACTTTCTTCACAGTATTGGCATGCAAGACAGTTCCGTTTATGCAACTTTGATGTCTCTTCCACAAAACCAAACACTTTGATTTTGACTCCGAAGTCACGATAACATAGCGGTACCAACAAAAAGGCGCGTGGTGGTTCCTCAAGGCTTTTAGAGAGGTTAAACTGGTTTCTTGTTCTTGTTTCACAAAGCCGCTAAACGGGACTAGGTTCGGGAATTTTCTTGAAGATCCAGCGGTAACAGGTCAAGTGGTTTTCAGGTTCATAATGATTTTGTAACTTATCCAATGTTTTGTTCGACCCGTCTGACTTTTGTAGTGGTATACCTTTCTGGAATACCTTTTTCTGGTATATCTTTTTCTGGAATACCTTTTTCTGGTGTACCTCTTCCTGGTGTACCTCTTCCTGGAATACCTTTTCCTGGTATACCTTTTTCTGGAATACCTTTTCCTGGTATACCTTTTTCTGGTATACATCTTTCTGGAATACCTTATTCTGGTATACCTTTTCCTGGAATACCTTTTTCTGGTATACCTCTTCCTGGTATACCTCTTCCTGGTATACCTTTTTCTGGTATACCTCTTCCTGGTATACCTTTTTCTGGAATACCTTATTCTGGAATACCTTTTTCTGGTATACCTCTTCCTGGTATACCTCTTCCTGGTATACCTCTTCCTGGTATACCTCTTCCTGGTATACCTTTTTCTGGTATACCTTTTTCCTGGAATACCTTTTTCTGGTATACATCTTTCTGGAATACCTTTTTCTGGTATACCTTTTTCTGGTATACCTCTTCCTGGTATACCTCTTCCTGGTGTACCTCTTCCTGGTATATTGCAATGATTGACCAAACCAAATGGATGTGTAACGAGGATTGGCCAGCGATGCTATTTTCACACAGACCGGGGAGAACACCTGACTCCCAAATCAGCTTGTATCTGAATGTGCAGGGCGCTGAAACAGGAGCATCCCTAACATGAATCTCGGAGCTCACTGCTGCCAGCAAGGAGCAATCAGTAGAACTGGGGAGTAGTTGTTTGCATTCAAGTAACGGCGGTGCTGGAATGAGTACAGAAGCATTTTGATGTTGATCTGGCGTTGGCTTCTGATTCTGTTGGCTTCTGATTCTGTTGGCTTCTGGCTGCGTTGGCTTCTGACTGCGTTGATGCTCGTGAGGTTAAGCTCAGTGAATGCTAGCTGCCATGGCTAAATGTCAGTCTCTGCTCTCAGCACCTCAACTGCAGCCTGATTGCAAGACTTGGCGTTGGAAACGCGGTTCCGGGGGAAATTGGAACGCATTGAAAAATGGAACTGGAATTTAGTGAGGGAGGAGCCGTATTTATATTCCTGCGAACACCCCTGCGACGTGGCTGCAAAAACACTGCGGGGAATTTCCCCTCATTTCATTCTTCTCCTTCTCTCTCCCTCTCTCTCCTTCTCTCTCCTTCTCTCTCCTTCTTTCTTCTTTCTCGAAACCCCGGTATGACCACAAATTCATCACTAAGTGGAGTGTATATTGATCCACATGGCTTCTTTCCGCCCTACTATCTTATACAGTATGTTGAACGAATTTGGACTGACATTGATTACTTGATTACATTGATTACTTGATTACATTGATTACTTGATTACTTGATTACTTGATTACATTGATTACTTGATTACATTGATTACTTGATTACATTGATTACTTGATTACTTGATTACTTTGATTACATTGATTACTTGATTACTTGATTACTTGATTACATTGATTACTTGATTACGACTTTGCTTACTTTGACCACATCACTTTGACTACATCACTTTGACTATTTCACTTTGATTACACGGATGTATATTGGATGTCTATTGATTGTATTGGATTGCACAACATCCATAGTCCGCAGCATTTAAATCAACAAGGTCTCGATCTTGTCCTTAATGCCGTAGATCTGGTTCTTGATGGACGAGGCATCGTTGGTGGTCACAGAAGCAGCAATGACTGGTCTGGACACTCCGCAAGCTCTGCCCAAAGCAGTCTTGGAGGGCACAAAAACATAAGGCACGTTCTTGTCCTCACACAACAAAGGCAAATGCAAAAGAATCTCGATTGGCTCGGTGTCGGCGGCCATGATGATGAACTCGGAGATACCTCTGTTGAGGGTCTTGGTGGCCTCGTTGGCTCCCTTCTTGACTTGTCTCAAGTTCTGGGACTGTTGGACGACATCCAAGATTTGCTGGGTCAACGCAGCGTCGGCGAGGGGGAAGGCTTTAGGGTTGGTAGACATTTCAGGATCCTTGCAAAGTAGCTCACTAGTGTGCAATGGAGGCGGCGAAATTTTTAGCGCATCGCGACGCCCGCGCACCCGTGCACCCGCCGCGGGCACGTGCGTGACACGTGCCACGCACGTGACACACGTCACGTGCGCCCCTTATCGCGTACATCTCAGCACGCCTGCACCCCCCCTCGCGAGAAAAAATTAAGTCAGCGTTGGCTCTAATCTATTGCTCTTTTCCCATTTTGTAATGTCCGATTTGTGGTATGTATTTCGGCTGCCGCCGGCAACTCCCTTTGCTGGCCGCTCGTCTCTTCCTGTTCAATTTGGCTTTCGTCAACAATCCAGTCCTGTGCATTGTACGCCACGCTGGCAACTCCCTGTGACTGAAACATACACGGCTATGTCCATATTGCCTCGGATAAACTGCTTTTCTGATGCAATTGGCGCTTTCAAACTGGCGCTTTACAATTGCCACTATCACTTGCTGTCAGCGAATCGGCAACAACAACCAATTCGAACCAATGCCAACGTTTTCAACATAGCGTCATTTTCACATTCAGCATCATTTTCACATTCAGCATCACTTTCACATTCAGCATCATTTTCACATTCAGCATCATTGTCAGCATTCCAGCCATTTATCGAAATTGCCAATGTGCGTGGTCTCAAGTGTTGAGTTGTGCTCAGTCAATGCTGGTCGGAGTTTCCCGACGAGCTGGTGGAACAAAATGGATTGGTTTTCGATGAAATAGTGATGAAGAAGTGGTTTGGATGAAAGAATGCATGTTTGATGGGTGTGGCTCCTTGATCAGGGCACAAATGTTGAATTCTTACTAACAAATAGTCCAGTGTACGCTCCTTTCTTCGGTGCCATCGGCTGTACCGCCGCCATCGTCTTCACCTGTTTCGGTGCTTCGTACGGAACTGCCAAGTCCGGAGTCGGTGTGTGCGCCACCTGTGTGTTGAGACCAGACTTGTTGTTTAAGAACATTGTTCCCGTCGTTTTGGCCGGTATTATTGCCATTTACGGCTTGGTGGTGGCCGTGTTGGTGTCGGACTCGTTGAAGCAAACGCAGGCCTTGTACACCGGCTTCATCCAATTGGGCGCTGGTTTGTCTGTCGGATTGTCCGGATTGGCTGCTGGTTTTGCCATTGGTATCGTCGGTGACGCTGGAGTCAGAGGCACAGCACAGCAACCTAGATTGTTCGTGGGAATGCTTTTGATCTTGATTTTCGCCGAGGTGTTGGGTTTGTACGGTTTGATTGTGGCTCTTTTGTTGAACTCCAGAGCTGCGCAGGACGTCGTGTGCTAAGCGCTCCAAAATTTATGCCAATGCTATAGACGTTGCGGACTCCGTGTTCATTTCTACATCGGTGGTGTACTGATCTCGATGATCTTACTCAATGATCTATACCCAGTGGTATATAGTCAATGATCTGTACTCTGTGATCTTACTCAATGATATATACAGTGACTGCCTGTAATGGCGGTTTGCCGCACCAGCCGCCGAATACACTGTCGGCCACTACTGGATCACCTTGAGCAGAGCTCGATAAACAAATCAACGCCACTCGTCGTTCCGGAACCTGGACCGTAGTTTTCTGCGGAGTGGTTGCATCACGTGCGCGGTCATGTGACCGCTCAGAACGCTGCCTGCGCCGTACCCGTGTGCTGGCGATTCGAAATTGGCGGAAGGCCTGCGGCGGTTTGTGGCGGTCTTTCATTCCCTTGCTCCGGAAACTGTGGCGGCGAGCGGTGTCGTAAAGATGTAGGTAGTGATATGGCGTGTATGCAGTCTCTCCATATTAAGCTACGACGGATTTGATGGCACGAAGTGGCATCAATGCCACTGTAATTACAGGTGTCCGCAAGGGTACAAGATGCCACTGTAATTACAGGTGTCCGCAAGGATACAAGATGCCACTGTAATTACAGGTACGATGCACGAATAGAAAGGAGGATTGTCCCGAGTATACGACTTGGCGGGAACGCAGTATTGTAAGTGGTAGAGTAGCCTTGTTGTTACGATCCACTGAGAGTTCGGGGATTCCAGAGACTCAAGAATACGGCTTGGCACAAATATGCTGAAAATTAGTCGATGTGGAAAATAGTACATACTGGGATAGTGGCAGGTATAAGCCAGTTTTTGCAGGATTCGTATCGGTTTATGATATATCGGTATTATTATATCGGTATTATTATATCAGTATAATTATATATCAGTATTTAATAGTGTTTATTATATATCAGCGTTTATTATATATCAGTATTTATTATTTATCAGTATTTAATAGTATTTATTATTCACCAGTATCTATTATATATCAGTATAATTATATATCAGTATTAATTATTCACCAGTATCTATTATATATCAGTATTTAATAGTTTTTAATAGTGTTTATTATTTAATAGTATTTATTATATATCAGTATTTATTATTATGATAATTATCAGTATTATGATATAGCAGTATTCTCATATTCACCAGTATTTAATAGTATAATTATATATCAGTATTAATTATTTAATAGTATTTATTATTTATCAGTATTATGATATTTATCAGTAATAATTATTTATCAGTATTTAATAGTATTTATTATATATCAGTATCTATTATATATCAGTATTTTCATCTTCACCAGTACTAATTATTTATCAGTATTTATTATATATCAGTATTTAATAGTAATAATTATATATCAGTATTGATTATATATCAGTATTTAATAGTACTTATTATTATCAGTATTTAGTATATATCAGTATTCAATAGTATTTATTATATATCAGTATTTATTATATATCAGTATATATCAGTATTTAATAGTATTTATCAGTATTCAATAGTATTTATTATAGATCAGTATTTATTATTATCAGTATTTATTATTATCAGTATTTATTATTATCAGTATTTGTTGTATATCAGTATAATTATATATCAGTATAATTATATATCAGTATAATTATATATCAGTATTATAATTTATCAGTATTTATCAGTATAATTATATATCAGTATTATGATTTATCAGTATTTATCAGTGACGTCACTCATGGAAAATGACAGTCCAATTACAGCAACAATCAGTAGCCAGTAGTCATAACGGCAGGTAAATGGCCAAATACCTCCATGCTTTGTATGATAGCTTTTCAGTGATTGACGTCTACCGGGCTAAGGCTGGTACGGCAGATTCTGCCAAAAGAATCAGGACGGCTGCCCAAGTCACGTGACCCATGGCGGCTCCAACATGGAAAAGTGACAGTGGTAGTGAATAGGCACCTGCAACTGGTGCAGTGGTTCAGCAAGTCCCAGCCGTTTAGAAAGCCATTTCAGCCACTAAAGGCCAATCTACGCTATACTAACTCAATCTATACTAATTTTAACTCTATACTAATTTTAACTCTATACTAATTTTTACTCTATACTAATTTTAACTCTATACTAACTCAACTCTATACTAACTCAACTTTATACTAACTCAACTCTATATAGTCAACAATGTCAATAATAGTCCATGAAAATTCCAAATCATTAATTGTCATCATTCTCGATGGCCAGAAGTACTTCTCCATAGACTCGGACTGCATATTACACCCGGACTGCATACTACTGCCGGACTGCAATGTAGTGTGGATTCTGGTCGCTTTCAGTTTTGTACAGGAACAATCAAATAATCGTAGTCCTGTAGTTAACTACTTGCTGCCCGGCCATGAGTTTCGCTGGACTAGAGATTGCGTATTTTTCCCCTTCTCTTTTCTTTCACTTTCTACTCTTAAATTTGGTTCTGACTCTTCGGAGCTACGCTTCTTCTTGGATTCTTCTACGCTTTTTCATTCAGATCCGGGCGTGGCCAGATCCGGGCGTGGCCAGATCCGGGCATGGCCAGATCCGAGGGCGCCACGTGACTTGGTCAGTTCCGGGCGTGGCCAGATCCGGGCATGGCCAGATTCGAGCATGGCCAGATCCGAGGGCGCCACGTGACTTGGGCCAGTTCCGGGCGTGGCCAGTTCCGGGCGTGGCCAGATCCGGGCATGGCCAGATCCGAGGGCACCACGTGACTTGGGCCAGTTCCGGGCGTGGCCAGTTCCGGGCGTGGCCAGTTCCGGGCATGGCCAGATCCGAGGGCACCACGTGACTTGGGCCAGTTCCGGGCTCTATATCCAGTTCCGACCTATTGAGAGGGGTCGTTCAAACCGTCAAATTCCGCCAAGAAAAGCCGCTTTTTCTGCCCCTGTGCGCTGCTACACGCGCTCGGAAGCCGCACCCAAAAGGCTTAGTCTGTAGCGAGTCTGTGGCGTGCACTGTGCACTGCCCTCGGAAGTCGGATCACGTGACTGTGCCAATGCCCTCGGAAATCGGATCACGTGACTATGCCTGCAGCCGCCCTTGGCGTCGTCTCGGCGTGCAGGACTGCCCGTGGGCCAGGCGCCAATGCCGTAAACCCCAGCAAAAATGGCTTGGTTCAGTGGGTACTGCACATAACACCTATCTGCAATCCCGGCTCAGTGTCTAGACTGCATATACAAGTGTACATAGAAGCTCCAAACAGTGCAGTGCTGCACCACCGGGGCAAAACTCGGAGCAAAGCGTGCAAATGTATAAGGAGACGGTCCTGTATATAACCGGTGGCCTCCCGTCTAGCGGCCTCTGATGCTCAATCCTTGACTGGAGAACACTGCACTGTCCACGGCCTGCATACAGTACACTCAATATCCATAATACCAATCAATTCAACCAGCGTAACTAAAGTTATTGTGTGATTTTCAGTCTGCCACGCTGCAATCTCTTCCCGTTATGGAATCCTTCCTGAGCTATTATCGGTGAGTTCACGTCACTGCTTGGTGTGTTCGATCCATAGACAATCACAGAGATGAACAGATGCACGGATGCACAGATGAACAGATGAACAGATGCACAGATTCAGATTTCACAGATTCAGATTTCACAGATGCACAGATGCACAGATTTCACCACAAAGTACTACCACAGACTTTGTGACTTCGTGCCGGTCCGACTCGAGATCCCACACCTCGATGCCGTTATGCAATATACACCTCGCCGATGCTGCGTACAATTCGGTTCCGCAATTCCTTGACCAAATCCTTCACAGTTTTCGGAAGCTCACCCCCCTGCTTTGTGACCTCGGCTCTCCAGTCCCACTGCACATCTGTAGGAATATTCTCTATGGCGTATTTGTACAACTTCTCGTCGTCGCCTTGGTGTTCGTGCATCTCAAACGTATCGATGAGCTCGATCATGATTATGAGCTGCGGCAACTCAAACTTGCGGACACCAAAAAAAGGCAAGAACTGGGCCAAGAGAAGCGGAACAAACCGCTGCGGCATATACTTGAACCGGATTAAATGGAACATGCTCGAGAGACTTTTGGAAAACCCCTGCTCGTCGCAAACCGTGCCGAAGTATTCACAGAGCACCGCGTATGGGGCAAGACACTGCCGAATGATAGGGTGCACCGGAAAGTCGGGGCCCACCCGCTTTGAAACGACGTTGTCAATGAGTTCATCCGGCACCGGCAGGCTGTTGAGAAGCGCATCGGAGAAAAGATCGTTCCACACAATGTCTTGGATTTGGGCCATGGCTTCGTTTTGCTGGCAGCTTTGGCCATCGTCACAACACCGCACGAGCATGTTCAACGCCTCGTACACATGTCCGTCTCTGAGGGACCGGAGCGCCTGCTTCATAAAGAGCTTTTGGGCGGTTTCGGGCATTTTGAGCTTGGCGCAGATCGTAAGCGCCCACTCGAGGTCGTCGTTGGTTTCGTACCGGTATTGGGGCAAAAACTCGGCCACCACTGCCCGGCACTGCAGATAGTGTGCCACCGGCTGCACCAACAACCCAAGCCCGACTGGCACAAGCTCGTGTGTTTCCAAACACGAGAAAGCGTGCCGCACAAGAAGGTAGTCCGATACCCGGCGGGGAGAAATGTCGCAGTCGTTTCCGATTTGGCGAATGTCGTTGTCAATCTGGCCAATATCGCGGTAGAACTGCTGGAAAAAGCCACACCCGTCGAAGAGCTTGCTGACGTAGGCCGCGGTGGGCGAGTCACACAGGTCAATGGCTAGAATCACCCGCAAGTAGTTGCCCAGTAAAATGTCGCGGAATGTCTCCTCCGCCGGCTCGGCGACATTGTACCCTTTCTCCGCCACTGCGACCCGGAAGTAGTCGGGAAAGACGCTGGCGTCGTCACGCACCTGGAACAAGGCAAGACACCCGTACATCTCGTACCACGTCAGCACAAACTGCGCCGTGGTCTTCTGCATCCCCGACATGAGGCACAAGAGATCGTGTATCTGCAGGGCTATGGTCACGTGTTCCATCTCTTCGATGCCCGCCTTCAATCCACCGAAGCCGTCGCGAAACTCGCACACCTGCTGCTTCCATTGGGGAAACTGGCCCTTAAGCGCCATTCCTGCATACGCGCCCACCAACGTCTCCAAATCCTCGACAATCTGCACTAGCGGCGCGGGCAACTCGTGGTATTTCGAGGCGGCAATGGAGGCCGCCGCACGCTCAAACATGCCGCGGCTGAGCAACGTCCCTAAGTACGAGGTCCAGAACTGGGGATGTTTCCAGGGAGTCGGCGTGCTGTACATGACCGCATCGATGAATTCGTTTTCCGGCTTGGGATCGTAGCTGTTGATCCAGTTGAGAATGAGCTCGGGCCGGCTGGTTTCGGCGGGGAAGAATGCCTGGGCGTGCAAACACTCCAAGATGGAGCTGAGGGCCGTGAGGTCACGTGCGTCGCTGTCTCCAAGCGTGTCCACCACGGCGGCGTAGTAGCCGCGGAAGGCCTCGAGGACGGCGGCAAAGGCCTCCACGACGTGCGGCGGCGCCCGCTTTTTGTCGAGGGCCCGGGCCAGGCTGATCACCCCGATCGGCCCGAGGTCGTGCGCCGCACACTTCTCCTGGCTCTGCTCCACGATCTTGTAGAGCCGGCTGATGTACTCGCGCTGCTCCGGGGCGCTCTGTAGCGACTGGTAGTTGCTGGCGCTGAACTGGAATTCCAAATCCTTGTCGTGGGTGAGCCACTCCTGAAGCAGCGGGTAACTCTTGTCGGCACCGGCATCTGTCAGCATGGCTGATCCTGCATCGGAGCCGGCATCGGATCCTTCCGCCGGGATGTCGAGCATCTCGATGTCCGCAAACTGCATGGGGAATTCTGTGTTGGCTGTGGGCTGAAGTGCCTGGTGCTGATGTGGGTCGCGCGCGAGGGCCAGAGACCCGTGCACCACCACACCCGTGCACCACACCCGTGCACCACACCCTCATCTGCCCCGCCACTTCTCCGTGAGCGGCTCCCCGTCCGGAGAGTCCGTCACAGAGTAGATTCCCCCCAGCACTGTAGCCACCAAAATACGGAGCGGCCGCTCGGCGGCAACGGTGATGGCGTTGATCTGCTCTCCGATGTTCGCAGCCAACACCGTCGCACGTGATCCATCCACCACGCCCAAGTTTCCCCACGAGTCGCCGTACACCAACAGAGAGTCGTCCAAGAGAGCAACGGCGGTTGGGTACACCGGAGAATACTCCAAAAAGAGTCTTTCCACCGGCCCGTCTTTCTTGCGGCCAAAAAGGCCGCGGTTGACGTCTGCTAGCACCATTTCTTGGCCCAGCAACGCCACATCCACGAAAAAAAACGCCGCCTTGCTCTCGACAGCCTTTCCGGACCAAACGAGATCGGCAGCGTCGGTGTTGTCCCTGTTTGTGAGCTGGAACTCGAGCACGGCGCTCCCGACTAAGCACACCTTGGATCCGCATGCACTAATCCTTGCTATTGTCGACTTTGCCGGCAAGAATCCGTTGACGGGCACACTCGTCTCGTGGAGCTTGCCTTTTTTCATTCGAAAAGTCTTCAAGTACTCGTGGGGACTGCACACAGACTGGGCGCCAACCAAAAGCGTTTCGCCTCCTGTTTCCATAACGCAAATGTCGACAAGCCCCCGGCATGCGGTCACATGCAGTACCGCCTGCAAAGTATCCGCCTCTAGCACTAGAAGCAGCGGCTTACGCTGTGGTGTACGGGTCTGCGTATCCACCGCTATCTCCACCGCTAGCGCCACCACCCACTTCTGCATAATCACCGTCTTAAGAATCAACTTATCGGAGAGATAGGCATTTTTTTCCGCCTCGATCTCTTCTAGCCGGAAGAACGATAGCGTGTTGTCCTGGAAAAGAACAACAACCTTGTTTCCATGCAAGTCACATGACTTGATCGCGCGCCTGCTGCTGTAGATGCGTTTTGGCTGCAGGAAACTGCCGCTTCCGAGGTGGTAGATACTGCTGCTACTGCATATAACCACGTGCTCTCCGCCCACCACCCGGAACCCGCTCTCAGAGGTGCTGGCGCCTGCCTGGCGGCTCTCGCCCCCAAAGCCGCGGCTGGCGTACACGTGGCCCGAGCCGTCAACAGCAACAACGTAATCTTGTGCCGTCCTGCATACAGTGCAGTGGCCTTTTCCGCCCGTGGCAACCGACGAAGTGGCCGGTTCTGAGCCGAACAGGATGCGGGTGAGGCCCCCGTCCCACAGCGCACAGAGAACATGCAAAATCCCGTCCTGCATATAAGGAAACACGTCCGTGATCTCGGCCAAATGGGTCGGCACCAGTATTCCGGCATATGAGAAGACGCCGTCTTCGAGCACAAGCGGCAGAGTGCCAACTGGCCACGACCGCTGGCCAGGGTAGCGGGGCGGGAGAGCGGCGGCAGGGACGGGGTTCATATGCAGGTCAGCAGTGAAAGCGCCGATGCATTCGCCGTTTTCAAAGAGCAGCACAGACTCTGCCGACGAAAAGCGGACGTCTGATGCAGGAGGCGCGGCCGCTGTGGCCAAAGGAACCAAGCCTAGGGACGTTCCTGCATACCGCTGGACCTCTCCGTTGTGGAAACCGCCCCGGCAGATCCATAGGTCCTGCATATAAGCGTCCGCCCCGACGCCCACGTCAACCACCGGCGGCGAGTTGGTCAATACACGCGCCACGTGTATGTGGGGCCGCGCCGGGAGCACCTGAAACACAATCGACCGGGAAATGGCGGATCCTGCATAGAACACGTTGGCGCCCACGTGCACCAAGCAGCTGGCAATGGTCAGCTTGCCCAAGTCAAGCACCTGCAAGTCGTCGACCTGCACATTGAGCAGGCTCCCTTGGGTCCGCATATAGAGCATGTGTGTCGATCCCGTATCGGTGATGAAAAGAAGCCTGCAGGCATCAATGTGGGCGGCGCACGTGACCCGCAGTCCGATTGGGCCAGCGACCTTTTTAGTCACCACATTGTGCTTTGGACTTAGCGACAATGTCGCGTTTGCCTCTTCGCCAAGCGTCACCCGGGCGCCGTTGTCCGGGAAAAACCACACCTGCATGTCGCTGAAAACAAAGAACCCACCGGGCACTGCGGTCACGTGCGACGGTGTGCCGGAAAATAGCTCCTTTTGGCTGAGCAAGGGAAGCGTGTCCGTGTGCAGGCCCAATCTGTAGTAGCGGAGCGAGTAGTTGAAGTCAATGTCCCGGTAGAGGAGCGCTAGTGTGTCCTGCACAGAAGACAGCACTGCAAGCCCCACGACCACGATACCCCCGATGGAGAACGTGCGGTGGAGATGTTTTGGCCGCTTTGGGGCAAAGAGCCCGGTGAGTTCTATCAACGTCAAAAAGCCCGAAATCACGTGCAAAACCAAAACTTGGCGGCTGTCATTGGAGGCGACCTGCATACGGGGCCCTCCCTCGAGAGGCCGGGTTTGGCCCTTCGCCGTCGCCAACGGAAGCCGCAGCCGGATGAAAAACCCCGCCGAGCCCATCTCCACAAAGTGGATCACACCGGCGGCAAGCGCCGCAATGCCCTGCGTGTCTCTGTTTGGGACTGCATATAGCGCCATGGCATCTATCACTGCAGGTAGAGTCACCAGGCGGTTTGGGCCTTCCGACAAGTCGGAATCGCTTAGTGGCCGGGCCTGCAACTCCATGCCGTTGCAGTCAACGAGAAACGGCTGGTTTTCACAGAGATTAGCTTTTTGTGCATGGGACGACCGTTTCAGGCGTAGCAAAGTGGAAATATGCATCGTTGCACGAGTATTTTTGGGAATTAAACAAGGTGTTTCAAAGTTGTTTCAGGATACTCAGGATATTTCCGTTTCGGGAAGTCTTCAGGGTTGTCTCAAACAATTCCGGATCCCCGATGGAGGTGATGAGCGGTGGCGCCTGACTTTGGGAGGTGGCGAACAGGTTTGTTTCAGATGTGTTTGAAGCGTGTTTCAGAAGTGTTTCACCCTCCAGCACCGTTTCACGTGGGGTTTGTCGTGGTGCAACCGCTTGTCGGGTCGTGTGCGTGGTGTACTGGTGGCGCACGTGACATGGTTCTCCATCTCCAGTGTTCGTCTTTGCACCCGCTCCCCAGTTTCGCGTTGGTTTCAGCTTTGTCTGTGTATGCATATCCTGCATCTCCTCTCGTGCTCTTTCTGTGCCCCCTCTTTTTGTCAATCCAGAAAATTATATAAACTTCCCTTTTCCCTCTTGCTTTCACCACTCCCTTCCTCATATTTGTGGCTAGAAAATACCCCACCATCCTTGATTTTGCCCAGCCGACACTAGTGTCTGTTTCACTTTATTGTGCTGTGTCTTGTGGTACTTCGAAGCTTTCATTGCAACTGTTTAACATCTAATTGGCGATCTTTTCCATCTGGTTTGCCGAATTCAGTCTGATATCCCTCTTTATCTATCCCCTATTCCTATTGACCAAAATTACTTCGGGTATTTTTCGGAGCCTGCGTTTACAGCCAACTCCTTCCAGCCCCCTTTTGTGTGTGCAGGAACACTGTTGAACGCGCCTGATACGAGGCTGTGACAGCCGGTGCGCACTATACACTCCTATCTCTGCGCAGTCGGTAGATCTGACTGGACCTCTTACCAACCCAGGAGCAAGCAACTAGCAGATCAGTCTGGAACATTCCCGGTGTGAATTGTGATTTTGCGGGCGTGGACTTTGGTGCTCCGGGTTTCTAGTGCTGCTACACGTTTAATTGACCTTTTATCAAAGCATTCTCCTCGATTGGCTGCTGATCCGCTTGGCCTATTGAATCGTTCAATCACCAAGTCACTTGGTTGAAACCTGGGAGCCAAGATGGACTTGAAGCCGCTGTCGTGGAAGGTGCTACATCTTCTCAAGCTACAGCTGTCGCCCAGACCTTCCCGGAATGTTTCAGAAACAAATCTAAAACAAGCAGGAAGGGCGCAAACAGTGTCTAAATGCGGATGCTGTGGCACCATTCTTTTGGTGGACGACTCTGGGGCGGCCAAGTTCCATTGTGGTATATGCCACACCACCATTCTCCGAAGATACGATTTTGCCACGGCCGAGTTCATCACTTTGGAGAAAATCAGGCAATTGGGCGATTCCTGCATAGCCCCTTTCAACAGTTCCCGGACAGAAATTAGGCTCCTTCTTCAGCCATTGCTGGACTTTCTCCTACAGTCGTTTTCATCGATTGCTATATTGAACAACTCTTTTCAGTTAAAGCGGAGAAAAAGAGAGGCCAGAGCACATTACTCATCAAACAACCTAGATCTTGAAGAAGTTCGCATGTGTTTCGAGTACTTGGCACTGCTACCGTCCAAATCACCTTTGCACTCTGCTTTAAGGGGCTGTTGTGAGGCGTTGAAAAGGCTTCTGCTTGATTTGCTTGATAACCCCAAAAATCTCTATTGGATTGTGATTTTGCTCGAGATTCCGTTTCTCTCAAAAGCATTTACCAATTTGGACAGGCGAGCTGGAACAAAAGAGCGGAACTTGAAGAGAAGTCTCAGCTTTGGGAAAGATTACCCAATGGCTTACAACAGCGAGATTCAGAGTCTTCTCTACGAGATCCTCAAGCGGGTGCTTGGTGTATTGGCCCTGGCAGAAACTTCCCATTGCGGGAACTATCTTGCCAGCTGGTTTTCCAAACTCTCTGTCGCAGACTTCCAAGAAAAGGTTGATCTCATCAACCTCTACATCACATTCCATCTAAAGAAACACTACTATTATGCCAACAATCCGGTGTTGATGCGGCGGGAGAACGAGCGAAGAGAGTCGAAAACATCTGAATTCATCGAGCTCAGTTACATCAAGGACGAAGTGGAAGAGATTCTTCCGCAGTTGGATCCGGAGCCCCGAACCCTGGCCAAATCAAAAAAGGCTACGGACCACAAGATCAAATTCCATCAGTACTCGCTGAACTACCATTTACGAACTGCATCCAGCGCACTAGGTCTTCTTGTAAAGGCCAACTTTATCCGGACAGATGATATGAAGCTACCGATCCATTCCTTTTATAATTCCTTGGTCGACTATGTCAATGTGAAACTAGATTTTGACGCTTGGAGTAGCAAGCAAAAATCGGGCAAGAAGAAACTTTCGGTCACTGAGCCGGACTTGCAAACCGTCATCAACTATATCCATGGTAACGGGTATATGGACAATATGCACTCCACGACGGCGTATTTTCTTTGCCAGTATCCCTTTCTCATCAGTTTGGGAGGGAAGATCTCGATTTTGGAGTACGAAGCTCGACGTCAAATGGAGAGGAAGGCGGAAGAGGCATTCATAAACTCTTTAGATCGGAGAGTGGCGCTAGACGTGTACTTTAAGGTTCGGGTCCGAAGAGAACACATTGTGCAGGATCTGCTTCTCTGCATCCAGCTCAATGGGCAGAATCTCCGAAAATCGTTGAAAGTGCAGTTTGTAAATGAGCCGGGCGTGGATGCGGGCGGCTTAAAGAAAGAGTGGTTTTTGACGTTGACTCGGCTTCTTTGCAGTCCGGATGCAGGAACATTCCACAATGTGGAAGAGTCCAACTTCCTCTGGTTCAACATTTCCCCGGCTGAAATGGAGAAATATTACCTTTTCGGGGCGATTCTTGGGTTGGCCATTTACAACTCCACGATTCTTGACTTGAACTTTCCGCTTTCTATGTACAAAATGCTATTGGGGATGCCCATTGGTTTAGCGGATTATCAGGAGTTGTACCCCAGTGCCGCCCAAAACTTGTTCAAATTGAGAGAGTTCTCGGCCCTGGAACTCCGGTCTTTGGATATGACGTTTGAAATCACTGCATCTAACGGTAAAACGGTGGAATTGATCAAAAACGGAAGTTGTACCGCCGTCACCCCGGAAAATCTTGAGAGCTTCATTGACAAATACGCCAAGTATTATCTCCACGACGGGATCAAGGCGCCGGTCCAGGCTTTCAAAACGGGGTTCCTGTCTGTTGTTGATGGAAATGCATTTTCACTTTTCCTGCCTGAGGAAATACAGCTCCTTCTCTGTGGCAGCGAACAGAAGAACATTGATGTGCAGGTTTTGAGGTCTGTGACGTGTTACGGCGGATGGCGAAGCAAAGAAGAGGCCGAAAGCTCCGAAATTGTGCGCTGGTTCTGGGACTACTTGCAAAAGCTCACGTTTCAGCAACAGAAGAAGATTCTTCTTTTTGTCACGGGCTCGGATCGTGTGCCGGCCACAGGGATTCAGAACCTTCACCTTCGAATATCCCGGTTGGAAAACGGGGCAGATAGCGATCGCTTACCAGTCGCACACACCTGTTTCAATGAATTGGCATTGTATGCCTATGGAAGTCGGGCGAAGATGGAGAGAAAACTCGAAGACGCTGTGAATATGTCAGCGGGATTTGGAATCAAGTGATCTGATGATACAAGTGGTTCAAGAAGACCATGCGACTGAAGTTGATAAGGAAGACTCGATGTGCATGAAAGAGCCATCTGAGAAGATTTTGCTTACTTGTGGATAGCATGAAAGACCCATCTGAGAAGATTTTGCTTACTTGTGGATAGCATGAAAGACCCATCTGAGAAGATTTTGCTTACTTGTGGATAGGATTTTGGCGCTCGAATCTGTATTTGACACGTTGGTCTTTCTGTTTGTTTGGTCAAGACTCTGAGACCTAATACGGCGAATAGCGAAGCATTGGCATTGTGATTCGAAGTGCCAAATGATTGATAGGAAACGACGCTGACACTTGCAGAACTCAAGCTCGAATCAGTTACGAGTCGATGAGCGTCAATTCTTTCGGTTGCTACAGTGCCGTTCGATTGAATTAGCCGATGTTTACAATTGTCCTGTATACATGGACCTGGAATCTCTACCTGACTCGGTTGATGGAACTGCGTGGGATTGCTACTCCATAGCTCTGGCGCCGCGAAACTTCCCCATGCGGCAATACTTCGGGCGCTCCCGGGGAGGGCGTCCTGCATATACACAAACTGCCAGCTGCCCGCTTTCCAGCGACCGTAGCGGCCGCGTGCCCGGCCTCGAGGCCCCGGCTGCCAGGCCTCTGGGTGAGCAGAGGGCAGTTTGGGGTTGTGTGCAGGGGTTACCCGGCCGCGCGCCAGCCAATGACCGCGCCGCGAATTTCGTTTGAAAATACACCTTTTCTCACCGCTAAAAAAATTACAGCAGTCATGTCTCTTGCATCCAGAACATTAAGCACGGGTTTGAAGGGTATGTATAGAAGGCGAGGTGAAACAAGACGAGTGAAATTGGGACTAAACCGTGTACTGCCGTGGCAACATGTCAGCGGCTATGACAAGCAGATCAGGAAAGCGAAGCAACAACAGATACAAAGAAAATGGAGCAACAACAGATAAAGAAAATGGAGCAACAACAGATACAAAGAAAATGGAGCAACAAGCAGATACAAAGAAAGCGAAGCAATAAGCAGATGGACAAATGCAGCAACAAGCAGGTGGCAGATGGAGCAATAAGCAGGTGGCAGATGAAGCGTTTCAGAGTGGCACCCGTATCGGGACAGTGACCAAAAGACGCAAGTCTAGGAGGTTTCGGCATCACAAGTCTTTCAGAACCCCAGAAATGTTTCAGAATGTTCACAAGTGTCAAACGAATCAGCCGGCTTGACAGCTTCACAGCTTGACAGCCAGATGCTGCATGCACTCCCCTACGATACAAGGATTCTGTTCTGTCCTTCTGTCCTTCTGTCCTTCTGTCCTTCTGTCCTTCTGTCCTTCTGTCCTTCTGTACTCTGTCTTCTGTACTCTGTCCTTCTGTACTCTGTCCTTCTGTCCTATCTGTACTTGCTCGCAGTTAGGACAGTCATTCCCTTTCAAGCCGTCATCCTCCAATCTCGTACTAACAGCAGGTTCCTTCAGAGGCTTTTCCTCTACGGCCAAGGCCCTTGCCTCCTACAAACAGCCCGACTTTACGAGCTACCTCAACAACAAGAGCGAGCAAAAGAACAAAAACTTCACGTACTTCATGGTCGGATCCATGGGTTTGTTGTCGGCAGCTGGAGCCAAGTCCACAGTGGAGTCGTTCCTTTCCTCCATGGCCGCATCTGCAGATGTGTTGGCCATGGCCAAGGCAGAAGTCAAGTTGAACGCCATTCCCTTGGGAAGCAACGTCATTGTGAAGTGGCAGGGAAAGCCCGTTTTCATCAGACACAGAACTCCAGATGAGATTGACGAGGCCAACTCGGTTGACATCAAGACTTTGAGAGACCCTCAGACTGATGACGAGAGAGTGCAGAAACCAGAGTGGTTGGTGATGATTGGTATTTGCACGCACTTGGGATGTGTGCCCATTGGCGAGGCTGGAGACTTTGGCGGCTGGTTTTGCCCATGCCACGGCTCTCACTATGATATCTCGGGCAGAATCAGAAGAGGCCCTGCGCCCTTGAACTTGGAGATTCCTCAATACGAGTTCAGTGATGAGGAGTCGTTGTTGATCGGTTAGTATATAAAATAGACAGAATAATGGACTGTATGCGTGCTGGCCACGCCTGCTCGGGCGGTGAGTCGGGTTGTTCTCTGGTGCAGGTTCTTACTTCGGCAGAACGGTACCCTCGGATGTACGGGTGCGCATTCGTGCAGCATCACGTGACTAAATATGCAGGTTCCCGGGTTCTTTCGGTGCTGTGGTGTTCATATGTATGTGCTGCATATAGTGACAAACTGCATATAAACCGCAGCACGAGCGGTATTTTCCGAATATGTATATTGTCCTGTATATAATCTGCCTGTACATAAGCCTGGGCCAGGGGTATTCCTACATCTAACCACGTGGAGCGTCCGATATCCGCTTGCGAAACCGGTCTCCAGTCGGGTCCAGTCACAGAAATTTCATTCCTATGGATCCGGGTGGCCGGCTGTGGTTGGGACTGCATATAAACAGTCGTATATGCAGGTTCGTGGTAGGCCATGTGTTCATGAGCTGCCGGCGCTGGCCGTAGAGGCGGCGGAGGCGATGTCCTGCACCGCCTCCACTGCATCGTCCACAACGGTGCTGGAAATGTCGAATTTGGAGGCAATTGTCTTGATGATCGACACCACAATGCTCCAGACCCCGGTCACACCGTCGCTGGAAGAAGACGAAGAAGAAGAAGCAGTCGAGGTGGTGGCGGTAGTTGTAGCGGAAGAATCGGAGGAATCGGAGTTACTTCCTAATTGGGCCAAAATCCCGGCCAACCCCGTCTCGGTGGCGGCGGCAGTGGATGTGGCAGCAACATCTGCAGCAGAAGAAGCCACAGGTGCATTCAAAGCGTCTGCAACAGATGTAGTAGCAGCATCGGCAACAACAGCCGTAGAAGTGGCAGCAGAGTCGGCCAAAAGAGCAGCAGATGTTGTGGCAGCAGCCGTCGAGGCTGTTCCTTCAAGAGCGGCCAAAATGGCGGCGATTCCGCCGGTGGCGGTGGTGGTGGCAGCGATTGGAGCGGCCACGGCGACCTGCATAGAAGCCAAGAGGGCAACCACGGAAACAGGGGAAAATTGCATTTTGGGCGGGATGTGGAAGGGTGTGTGGGTGCTAGAGGAGCTGGCTGGAGAGAAAAAACGCTGGATTCCGTTGCCCTTTATACCTTTTGGAGCGCAGGGGGAAAATGCATGCAGCTTGCTGCTGCGGCTGCACGCGGTACTGTGTCATAAGATGTAATTGCCGCATCGGGCAATTTTCTCTCTGGTCCCATGCACGCGCAAAGATGCTTTCAGGCACCGCCACACCACCACGGCGCCACGAACACGATACCATGGGCTCTGGCTGCATGTTGTGGCGGACAGTGGGGATGTGGAAGCACCGGGATGCTGGCACCTTGAGCCTTTAAGGCCATTTATGCCGAGCCTTGGGCTTTTGGGTCGCGCACGACGAGGCTTACGACGCAGGCGCCCAATGCGTCCAGAGACGTTTCTTCTCTTCGTTCCAAGCCTGCACCATACCATAGAAGCTCCGTGCAGCCGATCGAAGACAAGTAGCGAGCTAGGCCAGGCGAGAAACGGTTCCACCTTGGGCTTTCGAAAGTCCAGGGTAACGTTCGGGATTTGACCCCGCAAGCAAATGTGTCCGGGATTTGAAATAGCCGCTGTGCGTCGACATTACCCAAAAGGGGAAACTGGTGCGCGGGAACGCTTCTCCACATCAACGAGGATGTACGGGTGCGGGAGTTTGCGGCACCTGGAGAAGTAGATCCTGCATGCAGCTCAAAAAGCCCCAGTACGGGAGTTCGTAGGCGTTGGCAAGGCGGCAGACGCGGCGCTCGACGCGGATTTTCACGTTGTGCCCCACCAAGCGGCGCAAATTCCGAGAGTATTCCTGTATGTGGTGGATCAAGATCTCGACCTCGTCGACGCCAAAAAACGTGCATGCTTCTGCCGGGGAAAGGAGCCGAATCGGGACATCTCCGAAGAGCACGGAGAAGGGCGCCACCCGGATGGTTTTTCCGTACGGCTTGACGAAAATGTCCTCGGGGAAAGGCTCGATTGGGCCTATCGCCGCGGCCACCTCGAAAGACGTATGTGTTTCGATGTGCTCGATTTGGAGCCCCTGGAACTGCACACTGTTGATGTGATGCAACCGATGGACACTGTACCGGACGTGCTGCGGGCGGGGAGGCGCCTGGGTCTGGGCGACTTGATGATGGCCCCGAAGCGGGTCGAAGGACGGGCTGTTTTCGGGATTGGGGCTGTTTTCGGCAAGATGGCCGGAGATGTCCGGATCGGGGCGCTGTTTTCCGCTTTGGGTTTGCTGAAACACTTGGGTCGGCCGAGGTGCGCCCACGGCCGAATCGGGAGGCTGAGTGTGCTGCGGCTGGTAAAAAAGCTCGCCTGGCGGAAGCCGGGTCCGGACCAGGGACTGCGTTTTGAGCGGCTCGGGTCGGGGCTCGGCAATTTCCTTTTTGGGACGCACGTTGCGCACGGCCGCCCGCTCAACAAAGCGCTCCACGGGGAAGCTCCGGCATATCACGTCGTAGAGCTGCACCGTCATGCGGGCAGCCAAACGGGACATGAAGGCTTGGAATCCTGCACCCTGCATTTGCTCCGTCACGTGATCGAGCTGCTGGGACATCCGGTTCAACGTGACAAGCAGCCGGAGAAAGCCCTCTTTGTGGCCCTGGTACTCCTGCACATTGAAGTTGGCCAAGGCAAGGATGCCCAGCTGCAGGACGTCACATTGGCGGTCGTCGTTCATATTGAAATTGGGAAGCGGCGCCAGCATTTTCAACTTGTCCACCACGTCCATGACGCGGTTTCCCAGAACGGACACGGAGAAGACTTGATCTTTTGGAAGCGGCTGCCCGTCCACGGAAAATTGGGTTGGCACGCGGCTGAGGGACCCGTTAGCGTAAACCAGGTCCCGGTTGGGCGTAAAATCTGTCACAAGTAAGATGCCCATTTTTAGTTTTCGGAGGGCCAAGACATAGACGGGGATAGAGGCAGAGACACGTTGGCTTCCTCCTGCAGGGTGGGGAAGATTGGAAACCGTGTGCATTGGAGTTAGGCAGCAGTGATCGAAGATGAAACACTGAAACTGAAACTGAAACTGAAACTGAAACTGAAACTGAAACTGAAACTGAAACTGAAACTAAAACTGAAACTGAAACAATGAAACGCTGGTGAAACGCTGGTGAAACGATGATGAAACACTGAATCACTGAATCTGAATCTGAAACACTGAGTCACTGAATCTGAAACACTGAATCACTGAATCTGAATCTGAAACACTGAATCACTGAATCACTGAATCTGAAACACTGAATCTGAATCTGAAACACTGAATCACTGAATCTGAAACACTGAATCTGAATCTGAAACACTGAATCACTGAATCTGAATCTGAAACACTGAATCTGAATCTGAAACACTGAATCACTGAATCACTGAATCTGAATCTGAAACACTGAATCACTGAATCTGAAACACTGAATCTGAAACTGAAACACTGAATCTGAAACACTTAAACACTGAATCTGAATCTGAAACACCGTATCTGAATCTGAATCACTGAAACTAAAAAGGAATTCTCCACGAAACCGCTATCAAATATAACCACGGACACAGTGTCCTACTTCAATCTGCAGTGCTCGCGCTGAGATGCGAACATCCGTACACCACGCAATGACAGATCCGTACCTCCGCAACGCGTTGCCACCAACATGAAACTCAAGAGTATGTCGACGGGCAGAATGGCGGCGCAGGCAGCCGGGATCACGTGACATCGCCCGCTGGTCGTGTGCACGCCCCTGTCGCCGCTGCCGGTCTGCTGTCCCCGGAATCCTGATGTACTAACTGCAGAACCCATAAAAGGAAAAAAGGCGGACACGCCCGAAACGCCCGACGACTGGATGGAGTTCGGCGCCGCCGAGGAGGAGAACGGCGACAAGTTCTACGGGTCGGACCCCGCCAAGGCGCTCCGGTTCTACCAGCGGGCCGGGGACGCCTATGTGCAGGCCAACCTTCCGGCGGCCCACTACAACGCCCTGCGGTTGCTTTTCCACGTGCACAACCGGTACCTGGAGGAGACGGTGTCGGTGCAGGACTTGCTGGGGGTGGAGGAGGTGTTTGGGGCACGGGTGCCCGTTGTGCAGGATCTTGCTTTCATTGCCGAGGCTCACGAACAGACGATCCAGATGCACCGGGACATGGCGTTCGACGCGGACAAGAGCGACCTCTTCTACAACGCCGCGTTGGTGTACAGCGAGCTCTTGGATGCAGGCGAGGCGCCGGTGGTGGCGGCGGCGGAGCGGGGGAGGGAGCTTCTTGGTCACGTGATGGCGTACCAGGGCACCTGCTTATCTGCAGGAGCGGCCTTTTTCGACGCGATGCAGAGCGCCGTGCTGGCGTTGGCGTTGGTGGTGGCGGCCGTGGAGGCGGCCGAGGACGGCGCCACGCTGGCGGCGGTGGCGGCGGGGCTGGCGTCTTTTGTGCAGGACGCGCATGAGCTCGCCGCCCGGGCGGCCGCCATCGGCGCCGGCGGGGCCGACGAGTCGGCGGCGCGGGCCGAGTACGCGCTTGCCCGGGCGGCGCTCACGGCGGCCGGGTGCTATCTGCAGGACAACCCCGATGCGGTAATTGCCGTCTGGGCCGACGCCAGCCTCCCGGCGACGCCCGAGCGGTACATGCAGGCCGCAGACAGCTTGGAGGGCTTTCTCTTCCAGCGCGGCATTGCGCCACGGGCCGGCGCCGAGGTGTCGGCCGAAATGGCCGCCAAGGCCGACATTTACTGGCGTGTGCTCACCGAAATGACCCACTCGCTCAAGCAGGCCGATGCGGCGCTCCGGCTGCGGTTGGACGCCGCCAGGACCGGGCCCCAGGCGTTGGGCGTGGGCCACATCACCGCCCAAATGGCGAGAGTGCATATAGCGCGGGCCGACATCGACCTCCAGCGCAGCCGGCTTCCGCGGGAGCTTTCGGAGAAGGACCGGGGGCTTCTCCGGCGAAACTGCAGCGCGTTCTTGAAGAACGCCATGAATTTGGCCCGGGCGTCGGGTGGAATCCGGGAGACTTTTGTGGAACGCACGCAGCGGAACCGGAGACGGGTCGAGGCTGTGTACAGGCTCTGTCTCTTGGAGCAGAAGACGAGTGAGGCGGAGTTGGACGAGATCTTGGGCGTGGGACGCTGGCAGGAGGAGCAGCGGCAGTTGGCGCAGTTATGGTACTGGCACGACCTCTAGTGGGCCCGATCCGCTGGGCCCGATCCGCTGACGCTGGCTGGGGTGGGCGGCTAGGCCGCTGGCTGGAGTGGGCGTCTGTTGACCTGTTCTCTACGGGTTGCAGAAGTGCCTTGGATGCAGTACTGAGCAGCGGTGGAGCTTGATATTATAAACATGTATTATTCCTATCAATGATATGGATGACCGATCGATTTGTCAAACCACTTCATCGATGCCGTATCCTTCTACAGCAGCCATCTTCGGTGCCCAGCATTGCATCCAGATCGACATCCCACAGAAAATCGGGATCGGGAAATTCGGCCGGGTCCAAATTGCCATTACGGGCGGATTCCAACGGCCCCCGAATCACGGAACTCTCGATGAAGCCGAGATTGAGCGAATTCAGCCGCTGGCCGCCCACAAGCATATTAAGCACGTTGATTTTGAGCGAATATAGCGCCACCCTCACAAACTTCATCGGTGGTAGTTTCGGGGGCCGCTTTGAAAGGGAACAGGCGGCGGGATATTGAGCAAATCGGGGAAGATCGTGGAAGATCGTGGAAGATCGCTGGTAAATCGTGGAAGATCGCTGGTAAATCGGAGAAGATCGCTGGTAAATCGGGGAAGATCGCTGGTAAATCGTGGAAGATCTGAGGCGGGAGAATGGCGCGCTGTGTGCAGGAGCGACCATGGACACGGGCTCGAGGTCGCGCTATGTACAGTCCGAGGCCCGAGGCAAGCTAACAAACAGTTAGTTGAGGATCTTGTCAAAGGCAGGAATCAAGGACTGGGCCAATGCGAAGGAAAACACCAACTTCGGACCTGTGGTCAACAACTTGGGCGTCAAGCCCTTGAAAAACGAAGTCACCCCCTCCTGCTTGGCCATGTTCTTCAAGATGGTGAAGCCCGACTCGTTGCTCTCGAACGACTTGTTCTGGATGCGGGTCTTGATCACGTCCAAAGGAGCAGACACAATCAAGGAAGCCGAAGCGCCGAAAATGGACGTGATGAAGTTCTGCGTCCAGGTGGCGGACAGGTAGTCCTTGAGGCCGAAGATGTACTCCTTGGCAAAGGAGTTACCGCCGAAAAGAGCAAACGACCCCGGGGCGTTTCGGGCCGCGGTCCAGCCCCATCCCTTGTACAAGCCCAAGCCCTCGTCGGCAATGATCTTGAGAAAGCCTCTGCCCTTGAACGACTCCGGGTTGGTTTGTCTTTTGATCTTCAACACGTCCAATGGCAACAAAACCACCTCTCCGATTCCGATCAACGACCCGGCCGTAGCAGACATGAGCGCCTTTCCGGTTTTGGCGCCAAAGGCGCTTTCGTACGAGTCCTTGAAGTTGGTGGTCAAGAACTCATTGGCAAATGGCTGGCCTCCATACTTGTAGACCCTCTGCAAGATCTTGTACACGGCAGCGTAGCCCAACCCGGGAAACAAGGTGAAGAGCCGGGAGCCCAAGGCTTTTTGGGCATGTTCCCGGAAAATCACGCTGTTCAACTGGGCAGCGGAAGTGACTCTTCCCTGGTTGGACATGAGCCGCTTGGAGATGGTATCAACCGGGTGGAACACGGCGATTTCACAGATGCCGGCCGAGGCCGAGCCGAGCACACGTGCAGCCACAGACTGCTTCTGGTCAACGGGAGGAGACATGGTGGAAAAGTTTTCACCGCGGCTAGCGCAGTTACCGAAAGGAGGCGCGCGCCCGTACACCGCACCCGTACACCGCACCCGTACACCCCCGCCCTCACGCGAATGGCAGCCAACAACCCATCGCCCCCCATGACGTCGCCTATTGTGGAGGACTACGCCAGCTCCATAAAGGAGCTCACCTTCAATTCGCGGCCCATAATCGACAACTTGACCATCATCGCCAAGGAAAACACCGAAGCGGCACCCGGCATCGTCAGCGTGATTTCCAACAGAATATACAAGAGCATTCCCGAACAGAAGCTCTTTGCCCTTTACCTCTTGGATTCGGTGTGCAAGATTGTGGGGCCCCCATATAACGAGCTTTTCGGGGCGGAGATTTTCAAGCTCTTCTCCCACGTGTATTTGTTGGTGAACGAAAGCACCCGGGGAAAGTTGGTCAAGATTTATGAGTTGTGGCGGGTTCTGAGGAGCAAGGGGCTGGACGCCCCCCTTTTCGACGCGGAGCAGATGGACCGAATTGGCAGTTTTTTGCGCCAGGCCGGGTATCGGCGGGACGACGCCATGCCCGCCGCGGGCAGCACAGACGCACCGTCGGGCGTGTCGGCTGCAACGCTTGTGGCGGATATCGGCGCACTCTTGCCGGTTTTGAAGCACAAAGCGGCCGCGCGGCCCTCGGATCTCGCTCTTCTGGGTAAGTGTTCGGCGTTGGCCGAGCTCCGGGCGCTTTTGCTCGGCGCCAAGTTGCTGCAAAAAGATCTTCTCGGCATCCAGGCCAAGTTGCTGCTCATGAAGCTGCAGGAAATCACGCCCGATTCGAGCCGCCGACAGATGGAAGCGGTGTTACGGCCGGAGTCGGCGCCGCAGCCTCCATCGTCCAAAGCCGAAACGCTTTTTGGCGAGCTCCTTGCCTCCGGGTTGGTGAAGATGGATCAGTCGCTCAAGCCGGGCTCGAAGCCACAGTATGAGCTTGTGCTTCCGAAAGAGAAGTACTCGCCTGGAAAAAGCGGCTTCACGCCCTCTACACAGGCTCTTGAGCAGCTTCTCAATGACTCCAACCTTTCGGGAAAAAGCCAGTACGAGCAGATCAAGTTCAAGGAGTTGGTGAAGGTGGCGCAGAAGTTGGAGCAGCGGCTGTCGGCCGAGGCGGAAAAGTTGCCGTTTTCGGCCAAGCTTCAGAGCTTCATCAAAAACACATCCTTGGATGCGTCTACAGTGCAGGTGCTTTACGAAACCAAGGCGCTGAAGTGTGCCCAATGCGGCAAGAGATTCACCTCTGACGACGCCGGTGCCTCCAGGAAAAGAATGCATTTGGACTGGCACTTCAGAATCAACAAAAAACTGGCCAACTTCAAGACCAATGTGCAGTCTCGCAACTGGTACCTCGACGAAATCGCGTGGGTTCGGTTCCGGGACGCCGATCTTTTGGAATACGAGTCTGCATCAACACAGCCAAAGCGGGAGGACGAAACGTCACGTGCTCCGGTCGACAGCTACGTGGCCATTCCGTCATCCGAAACGAACATGAACAACATATGCACCGTCTGCAGGGAGCAGGTCAAGCCGGTGTATAAGGACCTGCTAGGCGAGTGGGTGTGGGACGAGTGTCTCTTGGTGCCGGGGCCTAACAACGGGCGGAAGATTGTGCATGTCACGTGCTTCTCGGACGCTGACCGGAAGCGGACGGCCGAGGACACGGACAGGAACGTCAAGAGGCGAATTGTGTGACGGATCCACGACGTCCCAGCAGAAGCAAGTGACGGATCCACGAGACGTGGATCCCAGCAGAAGCAAGTGCCGGTGTGCATATAAGGAGGAAGATACGAATCTCGACAAACGTCGCTAACACTTTCAAGGAGACTTAGGAGACTTGTCGCTAACACTTCCAGGGACTTGTCGCTAACACTTCCAGGGACTTGTGGGGAGGAGTGCATGCAAGGGCCCGATACCGGTAGACTGCCCGTTGATGGTTCTAGATTGGATCTACAGCGTTATGACATTTCCAGCAGGATCTATTTCCATGGTTTTTCTGCTCTCGGTCAAAGCCCAGTCAGTCCAGATGTGCTTCTGACAGCTTACTGTCCCAAGCACTTCAAAATGTCACCCCAAACAGTGGCTGGTTTTTGGGAAGCATCGACTCCGCTCCAGATTCCCGTCTTGCGGTAGTAATCCACAATCGGCTCGGTCTGCTTGTGGTAGGTGACCAATCTGTTCTTCAAAGCATCCTCGTTGTCGTCGGATCTCTGCACCAAAGGCTCGCCCGAAACGTCGTCGGTCATTTCCTTCTTTGGCGGGTTGAACAACTTGTGGTAGGAGCGGCCGGATGCAGGGTGCACCAATCTGCCGGTGATTCTGGCCACCAACAACTCGTCGTCAATCTTCAACTCCACGGCGTTCTGCAAAGGAGTCTTTCTGGCATCCAACATGGAGTCCAACTTCTCTGCCTGGGGAATGGTTCTTGGAAAGCCGTCCAAAATGAAGCCGTTTTTGCACTCGCTGTTGTTCTCCAACTCGTCCTTGATCATGTTGACCATGATTTCGTCGGAAACAAGTCCACCCTTGTCCATGATGGCCTTGGCCTCGGCTCCCAACTTGGTCTTGGCGGCAACCTGTGCTCTCAACATGTCGCCGGTGGCAAGGTGGCAGGCACAGAACTTGTCCTTCAAGTTTGGCGCCTGGGTTCCCTTTCCTGCACCTGGCGGCCCGATCAAGACCATTCTGATGGACTTGGGCACGTTGGGCACAATGCCTGCTTTTTGCTCGAGCGTCTGGATTCTATCCTGCAACTTGGCGATGACGGATTTGAGTTCTTCGGACATTTTGGGTTTTCTGGCCAGTTTTTTCACCGCGCCAACAAAAGGCCGGCGTTTGTGGTCACGTGCGCGCCAAGTCCCCACCGGAACCGCCGCCGCATGCAGGAGCGCCCGGCCCCCATTTCCGGCCAGCTCCTCGGCCCACCCCCGGTTGCACCCCGGTTTGTGGCGGGCTGGATATAAAACGAGCGATTGCCACGCTTGCTCGCGGCGCACGACTACTCCTTTTCTTTTGCCCACCTGATTTTTACGACAACCCGTCAAGCGCCGGCGTTCCTGCCCACTCCGTCAATTGTTCCGTTCAATTATTCCGTTCGAATGCTCCACCATAACGATCTTTTGTCCAACCTTTTCTGGTCATCATTCATGCCCTTTTTGTGTTTGGGCTACAGATTGTTTCACCCGGGGCAGAATCACATGACAGTCCTGCACCGCGAGAACGGGGTAACATAAATAAGCCATGTTCCCCCATATCCGCCCGCCATGTCTCTTCGGTCCATTTTGGTGTTGCTCTCGCTCCCAGTGGAGCTCTTGATTGTGGTACTCAAGTACTACATATTCGGCGGCCTTCGTTTCCGCAAGTACAACCGGGACTTGGTCAATTGTCTCCGTATCACCACTTACAGGCAGGCATTGAAGGTGGACATGATGGATGGCAAGCTCTGTGCGCCATACTCCAACAAGTTTTTGCTTCAGAAAGTGATTCCGTTTGTTTCCAAGAAGTTGATCAAGGGGCTTCCTGGATACGGCCAGAAGTACGGCAAAAACTGCTACTGGATTGCCAAGCAGCCCGACCGCAAGCCGTCGGACCCCGTGATAATCTTTTCCCACGGTGGCGGCTACTTCATCCAGACCATGCCGTCGCAGATCCAGTCCTTGGTGTCGATGTACAAGTTGTTAGATGAAGAGAAGCGCAAGAAGACGTCTGTGTTATTCCTCGACTACGACTTGGTGTCGGAGGGGCATCCCTTCCCCCACCAGCTTCACCAGTTGCACGACGACTATGCACAGCTCGTTAAGGAGGGCAACGACAATATAATCTTGATGGGCGATTCAGCTGGCGGCCACGTGTCCATTGCCTTGACGCGCTACCTCCACAGCTTGCCTGGGCCACAGGTTTTCCCCTCGAAGCTTCTCCTCGTGAGTCCGTGGGTCAATGTGTGTCCGGTGCCCTCGGAACTCATGGAGGGCTCGTCGTGGTTCGACAACGAGCACACCGACTTGATTACCAAACACAGCTTTTCATCCATGAAGGATCTAACAGGCTTGATAGGAAAGGAGCACCCAATGTCGCTCCTCTGCTCTCCTGGCGGGAAGTACAACCGCAGCAGGGCCGACTGGGCGGACATTCCCAACTACCTGGACTCCAAGTACGACGTTTTCTTGATTTTTGGCGAGGACGAGAGTTTCCGGGACGACATTGTGTGGTGGGCGCATAATGCCCTAGACGTTGGCTTCCACACGCAGAAATACGGGCAGCTTTCGACCGAGTACAACAAAGAAAAGCACGAGTTTGAGCGGCGAGACGTGGCGGGGCTTCCGAATGTGACGGCGTTTGCCGAGCCCATTGGAGTTCACGATGCAATCTTCTACTTTGAGCAAGACGTTGCTCGGGATATTGTGAAGGCAGAAAAAGAGGGAAAGACCTTGGGGGTACAGGATGTGGACCGGGAGAAGTATTACGGGATCACGCGGATGGTGGAGTTTTTGAATGAGCGGTTGTGAGTCCAGCCCCCGGCTACTTGCCCTCGAGCCATAGAATAGATGAACGTATGAAGCCCCTTTGGATCTATCAATTTATCAGATCTGAAGCGGCCCGAAGTCTATTAAGTTAGTATTGGAACGTGTGGATCTCAGGCACGTGCTGCACCTTCACCAAGGGCCTGTAAACCGGCTTCCACATCTGAGACTGCACCCACTTCAAGCACTGCTTGAAGTCACGTGGCACCTCCACGAACCCGCCGTCAGGACGCCTTTCGCTCTCCACACGTGCGCTGCCCTCCTTCAAACTCTGCAAAATAAACGCCGTGGCCACGTACGCAGAAACCTCGTCGATCTCCTCCAATCTGGGAAGCAAGCCGTTTTTGGGGTCGTCCATTTTGGGCGACATCGACGCCAATTGGTCCACGGCCGCCGATATCATGGTGTCGGTGATGGTTGTGCATCTGGAGAGGACTGCACCCAAGCCGATGCCTGGAAACGTGAAGCAGTTGTTGTTTTCGGAAATGTAGTAGCCGTCCACGGGCTGGAACGGCGAGCCGGTGGCGATCAAGGCGTTGTTCTGCGTCCACTTCATGATGTCAACGGGGAAAGCCTCGTGCAAGCGAGTGGGGTTGGAAAGCGGAAACACGATGGGCTGAGAGTTGTGCTTGTACATCTCCTTGATGACGTCTTCCGTGAAGGCGCCTGGTTGGGTGGAACAGCCAACCAAAACCGTGGGCTTCACGTGCCGCACCGCCGCCTGGAGGTCTTTGGTGTCGACGCCTTCCCACTTGGAGTCCGGGTCGGCGTAGCGGAGCTGGCCCTCGGGCGAATCCGTGAAGGACTTGAGAACAACGCCGCGCCGGTCGATGATGGTGATTTTGTTGCATGCCTCTTCGGGCGTGGATCCGTGCAGGCACATGTGGTTGACAATCTGGTCTGCAATGCCCAAGCCGGCCGAGCCTGCGCCGTAGATCAAAATGGACGAGTCGAGAAGCTCGCGGTTGCTGTACTTGAGAGCGGCGGTGATGGACGCCATGACAACGGCGCCGGTTCCCTGGATGTCGTCGTTGAACGACGGCAACGCGTCGCGGTACTTGTGGAGCATTTTGCGGCCGGTGGTGACTCCGAAATCTTCGTAGTGGAGCACGGCGTTGGGGAAGCGCTTCTTGACTGCGGAGATGAACCTGTCCACGAAGTCCCAGTACTGGTCGCCCCGGACCCGGGCGAACTTGTTGCCCATGTACAACTCATCCTCCTGGAGCGACTTGTTGTTTGTTCCCACGTCAAGGACAACGGGGAGCGTTCTGCCCGGGTGGACGCCGGCACAGAGCGTCATGAGGCCCAACTTGGCGATGGCAATGCGGACCCCGCCGACGCCCTGGTCGCCGATTCCCAAGATGCCCTCTCCGTCAGAAACCACAATGTAGTCGATGTCCTTGTCTTCTCCGTACACGGCGAGCCGCTCGTCGATCTCATCCGGTTTGGTGACGTCCAAGAAACAGCCCTCGGGCTTGCGGAACCGGTGCGAGTAAGACGCAATGGCATCGCCTTCGGTGGGCGTATAGATGATGGGAAGCATTTCCCGTATGTGCCTGCGCACAAGCTCGTAGTAGAGCACCTTGTTCTGGATCCGCATGCTGGTGCAGAAGTCGTTTTTGGCCAACGGCGTCTTCAAGTACTGGAACTGTGCGTAGGCCCGCTCCACTTGTTCGTCCAACGTGTTTGTTTTGGAGGGAAGGAGACCGCCAAGTCCGAAAGCGGCCCGCTCCTCCTCGGTGAATGCAGACCCCTTGTTGAAGATTGGGGAGTTGAGCAACTGGAACCCCTGAAGATCACACTCGATGGGACCTTCGATGGACAAACGCGTTGTTTTGGGCTTCAACGACGCGATGGCTGCATTGACGCCAATGGGCGTTTTGATTGTGTGGGTGTGGATGGAGGTTTTTCTGGCGGAGGAGCTGTTGAAGCGGACACGTGGTCTTAACGCCGGACGATTGGTCTTAAGGAGGGCTGACATTTTGGAATGTTAGGAAATGGATTTCCTGCTTCTGACAGAAATGCCTGTGTAGAAATGAAAACGGGGATAGATGAGCGTTGGAAAAGGCTGATGCTTTTGGGCGAAAGGGGGTGTGAGCTTTTTATATTGACAGCATTACCCCTCTTGCCCGCATTGCTGGGTTCTTTTTTTTTCACAAAAGGCGACGCGCGTCTTCGATCGCCTCCTCCCCGGAAGTGCTGTTTCTGGAAGACTTGGGCCCGGATCTGTCAATTCCGGGGCCTCGTTGACGTGCGTCTACGTGAACCGGAAAAACTAGCACAGCCTGCGATTGGGCGAATTGCCTCTTTTGTGGATCAGTGTGGAGCCGCACCCCCATTGCATGTCTCGGAGAAACACGGCTGCTACCTAAATTGTGCATTGACTGCGATACGCATCTTATCTTTGATCTGGAGTCGCTGCCCAGCAGCTACCACCGAGGGTACGATGCATTGCATTGAAAGACGTTCTTGCCTTTTTGGGACGAGCCTTTGACTCCACCGTCCGAAATGTGTCTGCTCAGCGTGCCCCACTTCATTTTGCAACCACTAACCTGCACGAAGCCCCTTTCTTCGCCGCACAAACCTTGAACAAACATTGAGCTGATACTGAAACATGTGAAACATGTGAAACGCTACTGAAACGTATTTGGACTGAAACGTATTTAGACTGAAACGTCTTTGAAACACTACTGGAACATACGAAACTCTTGATAACATCGGCCGCAAATCGCGTGCTCCCCAGAACAGGGACCAAAAGTCTCGTGTGTTTGTGTGCAGTATTGTATGTCGGACAAACTCGGAACAGCGCGCAGCTCATTTTTCCGCCGCTCACTCCGGAACCGGCCAAAGCGCCATAGCGCCAGGTACAGGACCCAATTGAGATAATCTGATGAATTCTGGCCCATTCTCCTGCATGGTGGGCCTGTATGTAGACCGTGTCAGGCATATAAGAAAAATCGTACGAGGTTCATCTCCAAGCATCAAATATAAGTGGGTCAAGGGAGTATATGCAGGAAGATGTGGGGCCGGAAAATCCAATTTGTTGAGCTTTTCCTCCGATTTGCTCCGGGTTTCCCTTTTAGGAAGTGCGGTTCCGACTCGGCTGCAAAGCCACAGGGGCGCCTTTTCGGAGGGAAGTGAAAGTGCAAGAAAGTGGAGTAAATTTGAAAAACTTTAATTTGGGGTTATTTATTGGGCTCCAGTTTGGAAATTTTGATTTACTGCATTTTGGATTTTTTGAGTCATTTTTTGGGTTTTTGGAAATGTACGAGACTCCGAAAATTGTGAAAAATCTCCGAAATCATTTCAAAATCCAGCACCAGATTTCATAACATCTGGAAAAAATCGGATAAAATAAGGTACGGGCGTCACATGAAAGATGGCAGAAAAAGCACTCTATGTACAGGATCCCAAAATGTGAGCTACACCAAGATTGATTCTTCCGGGATTGCACGTGTTTCGCCGAGTCCAATCATCCTACACGATGGACGAGCGTACAGCGTCGTTGCTGGTAAATCCAGTGCTGCATATAACGTGCTGCTTATATACAGTACCACCAAAGAAGCAAGCTCCTGTTAGGTTTATCTGCACAAAATCAACCACGGAATCTGGCGAAAGTACCATGGATCCACCAATATCGACGTCAGATGCGGGGTCTCATCCCATTGCAGGTATCTTGATGCCGGATCCAGATGTAAACATCCTCGATTTGGCAAACAAAGGATTACCTGCACATCTTGCAGGACTATGACTTCTCCGGCTTCGGTGAAAGCTCCGTTTTCGGCCGTTTTGGTTCCGGTTCCGGCAGTTCCCCCGTCTTCGGCACCAGATGCCGTTTTCGGCCCAATGGCCTCTGCAAGTCCTTCACAAAACATGCAGTACGGCCGCCAACCGTCTCAAAGTCCACACTATGGCCCAGGCTGACTCTGGCCCGCGGCAGTTTCCGGCCTTTTCCCCAGCGATGAAGCATCAACCAGTGCAGCGGAAAGTCACGTGCGTTGCCCTCCAAACGAACCGATTCTTCCATCACGTAGACAAGGGCGTCGTACAAATTTCTGAGCACGGGATCTTCGGGGTCGGAGACTTTCTGCAGGATGATTTCTGCCGGGTGGATTCGGGCCTGAAAAAGAATCTCGTCGCTGACCCAATTTCCTACCCCGGCAAAAAACTGCTGGTCGAGGAGAAGCGCCTTGATGGGTTTCTTTTTGGAGAGGACGAGGCGGGCGAAATCGGGGAATTCGAGCCGGGGCTTCCCGTGATGCCCCGGATCGGGGTCGCCGAAACTGACTGCCGGATCGGGCAATTTCGCGGCGGCCGCGGCGCCCGCCGCTTTGGAGTAGTCCGGCCCGAGTTTCCGTAACGTCTCGCTGGTTTCCAAAAGGCCCGGATTGGTTCGGAATTCCGGCCCGCTCAACACCTGCACACGGCCAAGGCGCCGAGGGTCCGTGAAGGCAAAATCAATGGTTTTTTTGGTGTCTGGGTCTTCCAAAAAGAGCTGAAACTTGGTAAACCGGGGCGGCCAGTCTTCGGTATTGGAGACGCTGGCAAAATGGTTCAGGAACGACTCCGAAACCTCCGCTTTTGGCGTTTCTTCAATCGTGACCGCTTCAACTTTGACTGCATCTGCGACTCCTTCAAGAGGAACTTGTTTGAATTTGATTTCTTGCCTGGAATCATCCCCTTGGTCCTGCATGATTTGCCTCTGCACCACTTTATCGCCGCCGTTTTCCATCATAATCAAATGGGATTCGACGCCCCGCAATTTGACCATTCCGGTCATGCCAAAATGTAAAAGAATCACGGCGGTTTCGTGTTTCAGAGTTTCAGTCCTGATCCAGAAATATTTGCCGTGACGGCCGACATTTTGAATGGTGGCGTGGTGTAAAAGGCTGGTGTACTGTTGTAGGGTAATATCGGGCTGGGGGGCCCGTTTTGCCTGGGGAAAAAGAAGGAGGTCAAGGGGGAGGTCGAGGCTTTTGATCTGATACCCCAAGATGTGTCTGCGGAGCTGAGCTACCACATGGGCAACCTTTTGTTAGTGGGAATTGGTGGCGTTAGATGGACATACTTCCGCGACTTCAGGCATAAAAAAAGTAGTAAGAATGCTCCACGGCAGGTTCGAACTGTCGACCTTCAGATAACACAACGGGGTTATGAGACTGACGCTCTGCCAACTGAGCTAGTGAAGCAATCTTGAAAATTGGACGCAGTATGAGATTGGTAACAAGTTTGGCAGGGCGTATGGTGGGCGCTAAGTGCAGACTTTTGATTGAAAGAAGTTGCGATTTGTGTGGGCGTAAAGCGGTCCAACCACAGAAGGGCGGGAACTCGGGATGGACTCGGCATCGGAACTCGGAACTCGGCATCGGAACTCGGCATCGGAACTCGGCATGGGCTCGGACAACTCGATCCACTCGGAAATGAACTTGCTCCCTTTTCGATTTACACAAAGCCACTTACAAAAGCATTCCACCGAGCCAGCCAGCATGCACTTGTCCGCATATGGTCCATAAAACTGATTTCTATTTCATACATCTCAGAAATACTAGTTATTCTTACTTCAGACATGGTCAAGGTTCTTCCAAAAAAAAAATAGACACTGAAGAATTTAGGCTACTCTAAAATATTGTGTCACCTCGAAATACTCGAGAAATGAGTTATTTGAAATATTTGTCACCTAATGACTGATTGGAGGACCAAAACGCTTCTTCCCAAGAGAACTTCAAGCTCAGAAACTGCAGTTTTGCTTACCTGTAGATAGTGACCCAAGTGCCTTACCTGCATACAGCGACCTATGTTTGTCTGCATACAGTGACCTAAATGTCTTGCCTGCATATAGTGACCCAAGTGTCGAGGGACTCACTTTGATCACGTGCTATAGCAGGATGTGCATATAGATGAAGAACGCTTTGCTACACTTCAGCGGTAAAACACTGCTACACTTCAGGGCCTGCCGTGTTTCTAAGCGTAAAAAGCGCAAGGAGTGGCAGCGGACCGGTGAAGCGGTCACGTGACCCGAGTGGGTGCTGGCTTCCCAAGGAGGCCGACTTTGTGCAGGCCCAAAAGCGGCCCACTTCTGGAGCACACGGCTGCGCCCGTAGGTGAAACAGGCCCGGGGATTTGCCGGCCTGAAGCACAATGGGCCGGAACTGGATATAGAGCCCGGAACTGGGCCAGGTCACGTGCCACCCTCGGATCTCCGGTGCAGCCAATTCGACCGACCCGAGGGTTGCAGGAAGCAGATCGGCGGCTCTTCTGGCCGCAGAAAAAGACGACTTAAAGTAAACGGCCATATGCAGGATGGCCAGAGTAAAAGTAACGTTTAGAAAAGTAGAAAAGTACAGAATTAAAGTAGAAAAGTAAAGTAGAAAAGTAGAAAAGTAAAGTAGAAAAGTAAAATAAAGTAAAAAAGTAAAGTAGAAAATCAACAAATTATAGTCTAAACACAGGGTAAACACAGGGTAAACACAGTAAAGTTCACTTCAGGTAGTATAATGTAAGAATAAAATGAAAAAGGGGTTGTTGTGGATCTGCCGAACGCCGGAATAAGCAAATCGTGTTTCTTAATTGTTAGTGACAAATATTCTTCTTTGTCCGTATCAATTCGGATATTAGTATTGATTCAATCCAAAATGGGAGTTCAGATTGAACTCTGAAAGTTGCTATTTTGTGGATGTTCAGTACAAATCCATCATTGTAAGATATCCAGAATAGTAAAAGCTGCCAACAGAAAAATGGCCGGTAAGTGCTTTTGCAATGTATATAATTTATACGGCACTGAGTGGATTATACCGGCGGAACCTGGCACACCAGCCGAATTTGGTCTTAGGGAAATGTGCAGGAAGCCAGAATGTGCTGGAGCCTTGGAAAGACCCAGTCACGTGACCCACTTCCGAAGCGCCGTTGCCGGCCTGAATGCTGGCTCGCTGCAGTTCGGCATCCAGGGCGGCTGCAGAATAGAAGGTTAGAGAAGAGTTCAGGAGGTGTAAAGAAGAAAGAAGAAACGTGCAAACTGTAGAGTGTAGAGGTGGTCGTTTAATGCATAAATAGCGAGACTCAACGAAGTTAAAGCATTAAGTAGGATATAGAGTGGGTAGAGTAGAGTTTAAATAGAGTATAGTGTAGATAGAGTAGAGTAGAGTTTAAATAGAGTATAGTATATAGAGTAGAGTAGAGTGTATAGTATAGTATATATATTAGAGTATAGTAGAGTTTAGACTACAATATAGTATAGAGTATAGTAGAGTTTAAATTACAATATAGTAGGGTGTAAAGTATAGTAGAGTATAGTATATAGTATATAGAGTACAGTATAGTATATAGAGTATAGTATATAGTATGTAGTATATAGTATAGTAGAGTTTAAATTACAATATAGTATATATTACAATATAGTATATAGAGTATAATATATAGAGTATAGTATATAAAGTATAGTAGAGTGTATAGTATAGTAGAGCTTAAATTACAATATGGTAGAGTGTATAGTATAGTATATAGAGTATAGTAGAGTGTATAGTATAGTGTATAGTATAGTGTATAGTATAGTATATAGAGTATAGTATATAGTATAGTAGAGTATAGTATATAAAGTATAGTATATAGAGTATAGTAGAGTGTATATTAGAGTACAGTAGAATATAGAGTATAGTATAATATATAGTATAATATATAGTAGCGTGTATAATATAGTATATAGTATATAGAGTATAGTAGATTGTATAGTATAGTAGAGTTTAAATTACAATATGGTAGAGTGTATAGTATAGTATATAGAGTATAGTAGAGCTTAAATTACAATATAGTATAGAGTATAGTGGAGTTTAAATTACAATATAGTAGAGTGTAAAGTAGAGTATAGTATATAGTATATAGTATAGTAGAGTATAGTATATAGTATGTAGTGTATAGTATAGTATATAGTATGTAGTATATAGTATAGTAGAGTATAGTATATATTACAATATAGTATAGTAGAGTACAGTATAATATAGAGTATAGTATAATATATAGTAGAGTATAGTATATTAGAGTACAGTACAGTATATAGAGTACAGTACAGTATATAGTACAGCCATTGTGTATCCCCTTTTCGAACATCTACGGCGGTCCTTAAACTATTGGCTTCGATCTTCAACAATCTCGCATCATGGCTTAATGCCTTTCTGTGACTGGATAGAATCAACCAACTAGCCTTATTTCGTTATCATTTCATCGATTTTATCTTTGTGCCACCTCCAGATCTTTGCCATACGTTATTTCGGCCATTGAACTTGTGTTTCATTTTTGTATTTGAACCTTTAGCAGCCACAGTGTGTAATGGGTTTGTAGTGACTAAGATTTACATACGTGCCATGGAACTGACTAAGATTTACATACGTGCCATGGAACTGACTAAGATTTACATACGTGCCACTGACTAAGATTTACATACATGCCATGGAACTGCGTCTGTAGGTCAGCATCTAGATGTGCATTGATAAGAAAGTGCTATTATTTTTGCAATCCTTATGACACCATGATTAAAATGAAAATGGTGTTGCCTTGCATCCAACTGCTGGAGGCTTGATCATTAAGCACGAATCCGAATTTTTGAACGAATCCGAGTTTTATAGTTTGAACAAATCCGACTTTTTGAACGAATCCGATTTTCACAGCTTGCACATTGTCGGCGAGGAATGCCACTTTTGGCCGCCAACTTGTACTCGAGGTCGTTTGGTGACGCTTTTCCAACTTGTACTCGAGGTCGTTTGGTGACGCTTTTCCAACTTGTGCATCGGGAAACAGGCGGACGGGCCAATCATTGGTCACGTGAGAATCCGCTCCAAGGGCAGGGTTTGGCTTTGTCGCTTGGCGACCGTGTTGCTTCGATTTCGAGAAAGACGAGGGTAGCGACGTCATCAGGGTATACCTTTGAATCAGATTTGAAGTCTGTTCTAGTGAAGCCGTTTAGTTTAGGCTGTTCTAGTGAAGCTTGCGCAGTCTGCAGGACAGATTCATTGCAGCCCCGGAAACTCTGGTCAGGGGTAGCCATGGCGCTACTGCACGCAGACCACTTGGCTAGCCTCACATGCTAGTTATTCGTGTAGATGTCCATGCCTGCACGTTGCGTGTGAATCAGAACTCTAGATAAGTAGCGGGAATCTCGAAACCAACAGCCAAACCAGTCCACAATTGGATTCCAGCGTGTTTCATGTACAAAGTGCTCCCTGTCCCTTCAGGTACCCATATGTTTTCCATCAGCTTTCAGACAAGTGCTTGTCGTAAACAGGCTGAGAATCTGGTGGTTCGAGGCTGCATCGTAAGAGCTCGCCTGTTTCTCGTATACGCCCACCACAGGCAAGCCTTCGATATTTCTCCGACGCGTACTTGTACGGATACAGAGAAGATGAACGTTAGGCGGTTGAAGAGAGACGGAAGTCACCAGAAAGACGAATCCGAGTTTTATAGTTTGGACAGATCCGAGTTTTTGAACGAATCCGAGTTTTTGAACGATAACCAAAGGAGGTGAAATCTTGCCCCCAGCTTGCTGTGGCTAGTAGAATCTCACTACACGACATCTATATTAGATGAATACATAGTCCAAATTATATAATATCAATGAACTGATTGGTAAAGCCCAAAGGCTCATTATAATAATACTGCATCCAGAAGCTAAGTTGTAAGCCTCTTAATGTGCTATATGCTGAAACTTAATAATTTTAAATTTTCATCTATATAGACAGAAATAATTCAAATTATAAGTCTTCAGCAGGTAATAAATTCAATGGAGATTCACATAAAATAATACCTCACGCAACAATACTTAATATCCGAACAAGTACCTAATCTTTACAAAGTAATCAATTTAAAAATGGTTTAGCAGGACGCTAATAGTTATTTTGACTAAAATTCTTTGTCCAAGTTAATTATATATTGACTTAAATCATATTCAATTAGAGAATTATTAAATTTGGAAAAAATCTGGTAATAAGTATATATATTTCATAAAGAAGTATTAAATTTAATTAGAATAAAATAAGAACTAAAATAAATAATGAGATCATAAAAATTATCCCAATACAAAGATATATTCAAATAATAATGAAATAATGGGGATCATCGCTACGCAGGGGTAATTATTGATTAACTGGATATATAATATAAGGGAATTTTATATAGGTATACTTTAGATCTATTTTAAATGTAAATAATTATCTATAATATTTCACTTTCCAGAGATAATTTAAGAATATCTTTGATATTGAATTAATTATTAGCTTCTTAAATAAATATCATTTACAATCAGGTAAATTTGTCAATATTTAAAATGAAGAAATGTTGTAAAGAATCAAAATATGTGATTAATACATAGATATATATTAATACCATAGATATATATTAATAACATAGATATATATTAGTAACATAGATATATATTAATAACATAGATATATATTAATAACATAGATATATATTAATAACATAGATATATATAATGGGGATCATTTAGGGAATAATCAGCCCGACTTTGCCGGGGCTTATCATGTAAAATATAACATAACAAACTTCGTTGATCTTACGGGGATAATTCACTATAAATGTGATAATCAGTACAAGAAATAGTCCATAAAAAGTTACCATCCCAGGTTGTGCTTTTGTCCGCCACTATGCCCCAAGATGTCTTGGAGGTCACCACCAAATTCATGAACAACCCTGTTAGAATCTTGGTC
>NLAF01000330.1:0-43240 GCA_002374645.1 Metschnikowia shivogae | reverse complement strand
GTTTCCATAAAATATTATAGTATTTCCATAAAATATTGTAGTATTTCCATAAATTACTATAGTATTTCTATATAATATTATAGTATTTCCATAAAATATTATAGTATTTCCATAAAATATTATTATTTCTATAAAATATTATAGTACTTCTATAAAATGTAATCACTATTTTACTGATATCTTCTATATTAGTATAATTAATATACGTCCTCTTATATACATTTCTTTGGTTTACTTTGTAAATGTCATAAATCTACTTCCTAGAATATGCATGATTTTTTAAACCTATAAACTTATAAATTACTTAAGAAAATAGCCATTCAATGATTTACATATAAATCCAGAGCTCCATCGCCCACGTGAGTTTCGGCCCACTTCAGGTAGAAGCTCTTGGAGTGTAGTCAGCGTATAACCTCGAAATCTGTCTCCAGATCGACTCACTCGTCTCACTCCGCCTCACAAAAGAACAGCCTCCAACTCCTTCACCAACAGCGCACACTCAGCCGAATAGTCCAACTCAGCCAAACTGCTAACCTGGTACCGAACCCGCGTGGTACCATTATAGCTATCCTGCTTGGCCTTCAAACGGAAGTTGTACTCCTTCATCGTCACCGAGCTGACCACCTTCTGAAATTCACCCGAGTCTTCGTTGTCCTTGAGCTCCATCATTTCCCCGGCAGACATTTTGAACACCTTCTTGGCATCCTCATCGAAGAGCGTGACCCAGATCTGGCCGGTGTGGTCCACAATCGACACATTCAAAATGAAGCGGTAGTTTGGCGACTCATACGTCAAATTGCACCGCTCACACCGCCATTGGCCGTCCGATTCCTGGATCACTTTGCGGTTGCACGAGCTAGGCCCTCTTCCCGTCGTGGAGACCTCATTCAGACACGCTGGGTAGCAGAAGTTGTCTGCCTTGATGTAGTTGAGCGACGCTTTCAACAGGAAGAAGTCTGGTTTCTCGTTTTCGCCCAAACCTTCCCTTTCCGCCTGCGAGATTGTCTTTCTGTTGCTGATGTCGCCGGAATTGGACGACTCTGCCTTCAACGACTTGAAGCTTTCGCGGGCTCCATTGCTGTCATACCAGCCCTTCAACTGGTAGGCCTCGGAGATGTCCGGGTTGTTCATGATGCTGCCCGAGTGGGTCAAACTCAACGAGCGCCCCCCGAAGTCCTGCACCTTGACGCCCTTAAGGGCCACGACCGAGCCAACAGGAATGGCAAAGTCCACCGCCGTGGCGTTCCATAAGCCCACATCAATGGCAAAGTTGGTGTCATCCACAATGGAGATGTTTCTCCGGTTGAACGGTTTGCCGGTGGACTTGGCGGTGATCTGAAACACGTCGTTGACCACGTTGACCACACCAATCACGTCCACCACCGCGTCTTTCTCCAAGTTCTGCACCTGGTCCAACTTGGCGAAATTGTAGTTGATTTTAGGCACATCTGCAGTATCAAAGCACTCGGTGATCTCGGTGTCCCGGTCCAACGACAACTCGTAGGGGTGGTTGAGGTGCAGGAACTTGGGCTTGGCTTGCTGGATGCGTGCCTTGCTGACGTAATACACCTTCCCTTCTTCCAAGAGGTTGTAGAACTTGTCGGCCATTTCGTTGAAGGCAGTGCCTCTGATTTCGTCGGACTCGTCCAAAAAATTGACATTGAAAAGCTTGCCCTCACCTTTGCTGTTTGACCACGTTCTGATGTCTCCCTTGTAGGACACACGACCCTTGATGGTCCAGTTGTTTTGGTATGGCGAGAGCGATTCGATGGGGTTGACGGGCCGTTCGGCCTTGCTGGGGATTGGCGGCCGGGGCAGAGGCAGAGGCTTTTGTGCAGGCGGCTTTTCCTCTCCGCCGCCAACCACGGTGGCGATGTCCTCCTCCGGGTGCAGGTCAAAGTAGACATCGAGCGGCGTCACGGAGGTCGAGAGCCGTTCTGCTTTTGCCACAGCCACAGAAACGTCGGAAATCAACATGATCCGCTTCAAGGCCCTGGCAAGCGTAAACTGCTTCAACGACACGATGGAAAGCTTGGAGAATCCGTTTGCTTCGAGCAGCGCATTGCAGCTGGCATCAATGAGTCCCTGCATGGAGTCTTTGCCGTCACTCATCACACACCGGTAGCGTTTATCGGAGGGGGAGTCTTCGTTGATGATTTTGCAGTTGGTCACCTGCACAAGGAGCTCTTTTCCCTGCCATTTTTGGAAGCTGGATTTGGAGAGCGCTTCTTTCAAGCTGCCGGGAACAACACCGTGAAAGTCCACCATTTCGGGAGTTTGTTCTTCTTTAGGGGTCAGGAGGTGGGGTGTTTTCAGGGACACTCAGTAGCAAAAAACGTCTAGAACACGTGATTGCCTGGTTTGTTTCTTGAATTCCGCTAAGGATAGCTGCTTCTGATGGAGTATTGGGTATGCAGCGGAGTTGCTAGTGCTGGGAAAAAGCAGACGTGTTTCGGGCGCGACGCGCTGTTCTAGTGTGGTCCTGCACACAAGCAGACCTGCCATGGCGGGGTGTTGGGAAAGACGCAAGACTGGGCATAAAACGGTGGCGGCTGCGGACCGGCCACGACTCTGGAGCTTCGGCACTCGATGATATTTGAGCGGACTTGGTGATGCAAAACTTGGAACTTCTCACCAGGCCTCGAAGGAGTAAAGCTTGAAATTGTCAATAGGATCCACCACCAGAAACCCCAAAAGTCCTCGAAGTCAAAAGGCAATCTCACAGTTTATGGTGGACCGGCTGCTGCCAAAGGAGAACAGCGGAGTGACAGATGTTCAGGAGAAGCAGCATGTAAAAGTAAAGTCTGTAGAAGTAGAAAGGCTATTATGAAACTCCTTTTAATATGTGAATGGAAATTGCATGGCAGTCAGCTGTAGGATCGGGTTGCTTCTTCGAAATTGCATGGCAGTCAGCTGGATCGGGTTGCTTCGTCGAAATCGCCATAGTGAATACTTGTCATCGAAGTAGGACACTTGAATATATGAACAGCGAAGAGTAAGTATAAGATGTGTAGTGGAGTGGTGGAGTGAAGCTGGCGGCAAAGTAGAGCTGGCGGCAAAGTGGAGCTGGCGGCAAAGTGGAGTGGTGGAGTAAAACTGGCGCTAAAGTCGACTGGTGGAGTGAAGTAAGGGGTCAATGGGTCACCCTTAATGACGTGGCTGCAAAAAGGCGGCCCCTGGTGCGAAACTATAAAAGGCGCCCCCTCCTTCTTTTCAGCGCGGAGTATTTTTGGTGAGTCGACTCGAAGAATCCCAGCAAAAACGTTGCAAGGCTTGGCCAACGAAGGCAGAATCACCGAGTCAGCTAGAAAGTGGAGGGAGTAACGGGACGGAAGTTATGGAACGAAGTAACGGAAGGGACGGACGGAAAGTCCGGGAGAAGGGAGAAAGACAATAATCACACGGAAATACTTCAGTCGAACAATCCACCCCTTCCAAAAGCATGTGGCTAGGAGCGAACCCATTAACCGTGGATGAGTGCAAAGCACCAGCGACACAGGTACGGCAACTGGAATTGGACGCTTTCTCTGACTCAACAACTATGCCAAGTGCCATACACCACGCTAAACTATTACATGATGCTACATATGTGGAGGTGCTGGTATCATGCGGATTGAACACATGGCAAGCCTCCAGTCGCTCCGACGAAACAGCTGAAGCTCCACTTGCTGCAAATGTCTCTGCTCCACGTGATATACTTGTACTGGCCAGTTTAATCCTGATCAGAATCGATAATACAATCTTATACAGTTTCGTCTGCAATCAACACTATTCTTTGAACTCCAGAGACTGAATCATGATGCCAAGACACATTTGCTGAACTCCACAACAAGTCTAACTCTACAATAAGTCTAACTCCACAATAAGTCTAACTCCACAATAGACCAAGTCTAACTCCACAATAGACCAAGTCTAACTCCACAATAGACCAAGTCTAACTCCACAATAGACTATAAAGTCTAGAATTCCTGACTCTATGGAGGATTCTATAGATTCCATTGTCTCCGGAAAACCCACATTTCTTGAATTTCATGATAGACTTTGATTCTATAGTAGATTGTCTGCACTCGATTGTCTGAAAATCCCTTCGATTCTTTGTTATCTATTCCACGCACCTTTGGTGCCCCATAATCTTCACAAGTATTTTGTCATCCAATGCACTACTCCGTAGAGTAAGTAGTACCCAATACCACGACAAAAACTGCGACGCTCTTATTTGTCTCACAAACCTGTTGGAGGATATATGCTTGAGCCGCCTGTTGGAGGATAGATGCTTTCGCCTGTGGAGGATAGATGCTTTCGCCTGGATGATAGATGCTTTCGCCTGTGGAGGATAGATGCTTTCGCCTGGATGATAGATGCTTTCTCCTGTGGAGGATATATGCTTTCGCCTGTGGAGGATATATGCTTTCGCCTGGATGATAGATGCTTTCCTGTTGGAGGCATTGGATGGCCCATTCATCACAACTTGGCTTGGACGCCTGCACAGTTGAACAACTCCCGCTTCTCGTTTCTCTTGACGGCGCCGCTCTTCAACAAAGCCGAAGTCAAGTCCTCAATGAGGTCATCGCAGTTCTCAATTCCGATACAGAGTCGGATCAAGTCTTCCGGCATGTCTCTCTCTTCTCTGGTCTTGGCATCGATCGATGCATGTGACATCTTGCAAGGCATGGAGATTAATGAGTTCACACACCCAAATGACACGGCAATGCCAAAAATATCCGTGGACTCCACTATCTTCTCCGAGAGCTTGATCGATCCCGTCTCAAACGAAAGCACAGCTCCGGCTCCCGAGCACTGGCTTTGGTGCAACTCATGCTGTGGATGTGACTTCAATCCGGGGTATCTTACCTTGAAGCCAACCAGCTCCAAGAACTCGGCAATCTTCACGCAGTTCTGCTGCTGCTTTTCCAACCGAACTGCCAATGTCCGCAATCCTCTGCTCAAAAGCCAACAGTCGAACGGCGACAACCCGCATCCGGTAGAGTTGATCACAAAGTAGACTCTCTCTGCAAGTTTGGGCTCGCGCACCGCAATCACCCCCGCCATAATATCGTGGTGTCCATTTAAGTACTTGGTGGCTGACTCGTATTGGATATCCACTCCCAAGTCTAGTGGTGTCATCAACAATGGCGTCATCATGGTGTTGTCGAACACTACTAGGAGCTCGGGGTTAACGCTGTGGGCATGGTCGGCAATGCTCTTGACGTCACACACTTTGATCAAGGGGTTGGTGGGCGACTCCAAAAAAATCATCTTGGTTTTCTCACTGATCTTGCTCTTGATCAATTCGGTGTTGGTGGTGTCGTAATGGTGCACCTTCAAGTCGCCCTTGCTGTTCAAATATGTCAATAAACGGTGGGTTCCTCCGTACAAGTCGTCTCCAGCAATCACTTCGTCTCCGGGCTTGAGTAGACGCACAATCACATCAAGGCACCCCATGCCCGATGTCACGGCAAACGCCTGGGAAGCCTTCATCACCGACGCAAGTTTGTTTTGCAAAAACGTCCGCGTGGGGTTTCCGGACCGGGTATAGTCATATTCGCCCATGTTAGACAACGAGTCCTGCTTGAAGGTGGCGGACTGATACAACGGAGGCACGGATGCATTGTATTGGTCGGTGGACTTGGTGAACACAAGATCGGTTTCGATGCTGTATTTGGTCATTATGGAAAAACCTGTGTGGATGAGCAAAAGCGGGTATGTGAAAAGACGGATTCCCTGTGATAGTCCTGCGCACAAACCAATCGCACCTACGCACGAGATTACGTGCTATCTGCGTGCAGACGGGGTGTCAAGTCACGTGCTCATTCCTGACTCACCGCCCCAGGAGTAGAAGGGAGAAAACTTGTGATTTGACGAACAAGACGAACAAAGCTTGAAAAGTTGGAAAAAGGCTGAAAGGCCCGAGCCCAGATACAACATGGGAATTTGCATTTTTTTGGTTTTCAAAAATGGATATCTTCGCTGTTCCGTTGCCAAAAGCAGCTTGGTTATCCGCTCATAATCTCGTAACCTCTTCTTCCTCTTGATTTTGCATTCATCACCTCCTACAGAAACATGTAAGAATCGCCAACTGCTTTTGGAAAAAATACATCGAATCGTTGGTCTGGGGACCCCTTTAAATATATGTGCGCTTTTGCAGCAGTTTCAGATTTGTCAACAACGGCTTTGTGTACATATGCATGCACGCCACCCCGTATCTTGCGTATGCAAGCGAAGCACATGGTGTAAGGATTATAAAAGGACTAAAGTTCCCTGACCTTTTCCAACCAAAAAAGTTTCTGGAAAGTTGGGTCAATGGCGCGTCTATCCTTGTTACAATAAAACATCTGAATGTGAGAAAGGATCGCCTAGTGTGGTTTTGAGTGATTCTGGGTGGCTCATATTTATTCAGGTACTCAATGCCATGGTTGAGTTGTTAACAGACACAATGAGGGGGTATTCGAAGTATACCTAAATCTGCGGCTGATTCAGCAAGGGGTTGGTTGTGAATCGTGATTTGATTCGCTCGAGTGCTCAAATTGGTCACTTCAATTATCAGCATCTCGAGGTCAAATTGGTTATTCAATTACCAGCATCTCGAGGTCAAATTGGTTATTCAATTATCAGCATCTCGAGGTCAAATTGGTTATTCAATTACCAGCATCTCGAGGTCAAATTGGTTATTCAATTACCAGCATCTCGAGGTTGCTTTCTGTATCTTCCATTGCCTGTCTGATTTGACGCTAGGAAAAGATCAATAATGTTTTAGAGGTGTTCCGCAACCTTTAATTCCAGATTATCTATTTTATGAACCCGAAGGTGAATGCATACAAGTCCAAGAGAATCACAAGTCAGCTCTGGTGTGGTTTCTCATGTCGTTGGGGGTCTCGGACAACAAGACCTTTCTACCGCTGAAAGGCTCACACGAGTGTCTCCCAGAAACGGGGCCGATCTGCTCCAAAGTCTTTCCCTCCTTCAAAGTCTTCAAGATGGCCACGGTCTTCTCCGCCGTCAAGTCCTCATGGAAGTCATCGTCGATGGCCATCATTGGCGCGTTGACACATGCACCCAAGCACTCCACCTCCTGCAACGTGAACATCTTGTCGGGTGTGGTCTGGCCTGGCTTGATCTTCAAGTAGTCTGTGACTGCCTTCATGATTTCGTCGGATCCACACAATTGGCAGGGAGTGGTGGTACACACCTGAAGGTTGTATTTGCCCATAGGCTGTCTCATGTACATGGTATAGAAGGTGGCGACCTCATACACTCTCATAGGTGGCATATCCAACAACTTAGCCACATAGTTCATCACGGAAATGGAGGTGAAGCCCAACTGACGCTGTCCCAAATCTAATAGCGGCATGCAAGCACCTTTTTTGTATTGGGGTGGGTACTTGGCAATGATCTCCTTGGCACGGGCCAAGTTTTCCTTGGTGAATTCAAAAGGAAGGTTTTGGTTGTCTTCTTTGATGTCTCTGTGAACGGCGATGATGCTGCTGTTTCTCGTGAATGCAATCTTGCCGCTAGACTTTCCGAGAAAAGAGGCTCCGGAAACCATACTGGATCCCATTGCGGGTGTGCCAGCCACGCTGATTTTGGCCCCGTTTCTTGCTGTGTTTCTGGCGAGTTGGCGCAACATGTTGTAGTGTTAAGGAATTTGAGGTGGTTTTTTTGGTGCGTAATTAGAAACCGTGTGCGCCCATTGGCCGTGGAACACCAGTACACCAGCGCACATCCATCAAGCGTCTGCACTGTTCAGCAGGGTTTTAGGTGTGGCAACTAATGCTCTACAATACGAGTTCTAATCGGCAATATACATTATTTATGGAATGCTTAGGCTCTCTTAGCGAATCTTCTTGGGCCTCTTTGCGAAGAGATGGAGACGGTCTGCAAAGGAATCTTGAAGCCCAAGGTCTTGACCAAGTCGGCGGTCTCGGCGTCAACCTCCAATTGGCCGTTGGTGTGGGACAAGTCCAAAGCGGAGACCTCTGGGACGTATTGGTCCTTTCTCTCACGCTCCTCCTCTTGCAACTTGAAGGAGATACCACGGACTGGGCCCTTTTGGATTCTCTTCATCAAGTGGGTGGTGTAACCAGCAATCTTGTTTCTGAGTCTCTTGGATTGGATCTCAGCAATCTCGGAGGTCATTCTCTTGTTGGTCTCGAAGTCCAAAGTCAACTTTGGGTAGAATCTTTCAATCAAAACCTTAGAGGCTCTCTTGACAGTCTTAGTTCTAACACGACCCTGATAGTTAGTATTGTTTTGCTGATGGTGAATCCTGACCACCGACACTAAGAGCGGATGAAAGAAACAGCAGTTGGACTGCTCCAAATCATGTGAGGCAAAAGATACCCGGGAGCCGGTGGCTGCAATCTTGGATACTTCGGGTTCGGGTTTCGAGAGTCGGTTGATGAAACTCCAACTGTGTGTTTCATGTTCATCGTTTCAAATGGTCGTTGGAGGGGGACTGTTTCTGGAATTCGTGGCCAGCGCACGGACGGTGAAATTGCTGTTTGTTTCATAGAAGACACCCATGACGCCACGGCATTCGAATCGGACATACCATATTTGATGATTTCTGTTGCGGAAGTAGAAGTTTGAGAAAGTTGCGTGGAAAAGCCTCAGTGAGGGAGACAAAATTTTCGCGCGGTGTGCAGGAGAAGGGTCTATGCCCGCGCACGTGAGCGTGTGACTGCGAAGCACGCGCCCCGACAGGCCCGGTGTACGGGTGTCACACAGGGACCCCATCTCTGAACGCATCACAATGGTGTGGTGAAAACGTAAAGGGGCTCTGTATGGAGGATGTCATGGAATAGCTGTCACGGAAGTCATGTGCTTGAAGCAAGCGATGATGTGTTGGGTGGGAATGCCCGATACGGCCAGTCGGCAGGGTAGTTTGGTCGAGGAATTGCTCTTTTGGATCTGCAACTGAAAGTGTCCACTCATGTTAGACATGATGGCAATTCCACAAATTCCTTGCTCTGGTTGTCTTGTTCTTGACTGGAAGTGTAACTAAATCTCGCAGGAGCCAAGTCACGATTGAATTGATTGAATTGATCCGTAAGTTGAATAGTTCTTTGGTGAGTTGATCCGTAAGTTGAGTAGTTCTTTGGTGAGTTGATCCGTAAGTTGAATACTTCTTTGGTGCAGTTCAAAAGATCCCTCAAGTTTCAGCTTTTTAGCCAGTTCATTTCATAAGCCCTTTCTGAGCCTTTCGAACATTGCTCTCATCCCATATTCGAAACCTATCATCTCCTATAAGGGATTTTGCTTCTATTTCGAAGTAGAGGTGAATTTTCTGGAGCTCAAAAAATCGGGGGCAAGGGGTTTTTATATAGCGAGCACGAAATGGTTGCAAAAACAAATCCCGCAAACAAGGGGTAAAAGTGTATATAAAGAGCACGCCCGCCCGAAAAACTTCGGCCATTTTTCAAAATCACTCCCTAAATTTTCTTTCCGCCACCTTAATCTGGGATTCTGAGTTCGGGGTTTTTCTATGATACACGAGCCAAATTGCCGCCAACAAGCATGGTATCAAAAGGCACCGAATTCCACACAATTCCATTTAGTTTCGAGAATATTGAGTATCGAAGCACCAGCATTTGTTACAGGTTGAAACGATGGCATTCAAAGACACCGCCTTGGCGTTTTCAAAATACCCTTCGGTGGACACTTCAGAAGGCGTCTAATGATCGCTTTTCTTTGGGCTGATCAATCCATACCAGCCAGAATGAAGCTTCGATCATTCGGAGCATACTGTGCTTTGATTCTGGCGTCGAGCATCGGCCAGTTGCCTGAATTGGCATCACGAAATGACATGGAGAGGCTCCGGTTCGGATTCGGCATTCTCAGAAGTCCATCACTAACAAGCCGCTGATGGCGGCCAAATGGCGAGTAGCCAAAACATCATTGTCCTCGTCCGTATTCGGAGGAACTTGCGTGGACACTCCCAGACCCCGCTCCTCGGAGTCTTCGTCAACATCACCAAATTGGTCGTTGATATCAAGTATACTTTCGTTGGGAGCAACATTATCGATGCCATCAATGATTGTCTGCCCCTCCGAGATACGCTGACTGTTGGCCCGCAAAATGGCCTCTCGAATAAAAAGACGCATATACTCCGTGGATAGGGCTGCTGCTTTCGCCGTGATGCGGGTTGAATCTTCCTTGAATGAGTCTTCGTGGAAGACACGTGCCACTAGCTTTGAGGAGAGCATTGGCTTTTGATAAGGATTTGGGATTGGAATATGATAACGATTTGCGGAATTCTTGCACTGGGTCTTTGTCAGTTCTGTACCGATGTTGGTCGCTCTTTTTGCTGGTTGGTGCTAGTGGTGCTAGTGGGGCTAGTGGGGCTAGTTGACGTGGATTTATGTTCGGGACTATGATGCGCGGGACGCGTGGTGCCCGTGACGTCAGCTGTGATGGCCAAATTAAATCGGAAATTGGCCTGAAGACAGCCGTGAAACAAATCAGAGAGATCGATCAAATCTCAGGCTGAGCGGCTCATGAGATATCATCGGACACTCGCGGCTGTTGTTGACCCGAGGAGTAGGGGGCACTTCTGAGGAAGTGTGAGTGGATTTCGACTGGCTCCCCTTTTTCTTTGTTGGCTTTCGACCGATATTCACCAATTTCTGGCGTCTGACCCCAATGTGCTTTGACTGCTTTGGTGTGGCTCGCGGTGTACTGATGCCTGCACGCGCAAAACACCCCACCGATCATTGATCTCGTCCGACTCCCTTGTTCCGAATCTCGTTCCGAATCTGCATTCTGTTCCCAAATGGCTAGCGCATCACGTGGGTCTTCCCTTATATCCCTTGTCAAAACCATTATTGGTGCCGGCCTTTTGTCCATGCCGTTGGCATTTCTGACTGACGGAATAATATTGGGCGTCATCATCATCCTGATCGCCGCCGTGACCGCCGGCTTTGGTCTTTTTCTCCAAGCATACTCGAGCCGGTTTGTGCCGCGTGGCCATGCCACCTTTTTCAATCTTTGTTCGGTGACATACCCCAATCTCTCGGTGGTATTTGACGTGGCCATTGCCGTCCAGTGCTACGGCTGTGCAATTTCCTACCTCGTGCTCATTGGAGACTTGATGCCCACTGTTTTCCCTGTGGTTTTTGGCACGACAGAACACGTGCGTACGTTTTGGATCTTGGCCTCTGCAGTTTTGTGCGTGCCGTTGTCGTTTCTTCGCAACCTTGACTCTTTGAAATACACTTCCATTTTGGGGTTGGTGTCCATTGCCTATTTAGTGGTGTTGGTGTTTGGCGAATGGCTATTTGGCTCTGTGCCCGAGCTGTACCGGGGTGACGTGCTGTGGGCGCCTGGCTCGTGGACGCAGGTGTGCTCCACATTTTCCATCATTGTCTTTGCGTTTACTGGACACCAGAATATGTTTTCTATTATCAACGAGGCGAAGAACAAGTCGTTGGCGTCGTTGACAGCGATCGTGTACGTTGCGATCTTGTCTGCGGGCGTGCTCTTTTGCATTGTGGGGTTGAGTGGGTACTTGACGTTCGGCGACCTTGTGCTGGGCAACGTCATTGTACAGTACCCTTCTCTGTGGCGAACCACCGTTGGCCGCTTGGCGATTGTGTTTATGGTGGTGTTTTCCTTCCCGCTAATGATCCATCCTGCACGTATCTCCGTGAACAACATCTTCTTCTGGATCAGCCAGAGGTCCAAAGCAGAATGTGCAGGTGTGCAGAACCCATCCCCACAGGACACCACGCCATTGTTGGACCTGCAGCAGTTGGAGGACAATGTGCAGGGCCTCGTGGTGCCCTTTCCAGATACGACCTTCTACGTCATCACTTCGATTCTTCTTATTGTGGGATATACGGCGGCGGCCACGATACGGTCGTTTGCGCTTGTGTTGGCGATCGTGGGAGCCACCGGGTCCACGGCCATCTCCTTCATTCTTCCGGGGCTTTTTGGGTACAAGCTTGCTGGTGACGCCGGCAACAAGTTGTTGAGGAATGCCTCTTTGGCCTTGGTGGCGTGGGGATTTGCGGTCATGATAGTGTGCCTCTACTCCACGGCGTTGTGAGCATGAAGAGCGTGGGCCCTTAGAAACTGGGTTCCTTTTTAAGTTGAATTTGTTTGGAACGGGTTTGATGGTGTCTGATTGTCTGATACATGGCAAATCATTCATGTGTCAGTCTTCTTTTCCATGTGTCAGTCTTCTTTTCCATGTGTCAGTCTTCTTTTCCATGTGTCAGTCTTCTTTTCCATGTGTCAGCATTCATATTCCATGTCATTCATGGTATTCATGGCCATCAATGAATCCGTAAAGGGATTTTTTCCTCCGAGCTTTGGGATTCAGCCGAGTCCAGCGAGTTGTTGGGTTTTTCATCATCAGTGTCATCCTCGTCGCTCCGAACATCTTCAGCATTCTGGCCCTTGATAACCTTGAACACAACGCGGGCTATCATATACAACCAAATCAAGGAGAGAATCTGCAAGCCGCCCAAGAGAGCGAGAAAGCCCTGGATGATATCAGGCGTCCAGCAAATATGGGCGTGGGAGAAGTGAACACCCGGCTCACAGATTGTGTCGGCCATCAAATGCGACGACTTGGACCAACTGACATAAAAAAGATAGTTGTACACGCCGTGGCGCAAGACTATCCAGGCAAGCGTGAAAAGACCGAACATCACGTCACATGCGGTGGAAAAACGCAGGTACTTGAGGATTTTCGCCAGGGAAAGCAAGATGTCCACGGAGTCCATGATGCACGCAATCAAGTTGCCGATGCGCGTGAAGTAGTAGTAATAGGAGCCGATTACTAGCAGACACGTGACGATGTGGTGGCAGAACATCTGGTAGTGGTCTTTTCGCTGGGCCTCGATGTTCAACACCAAAAGTTGCTGCAACCAAAACGCTATCATCAACAAGTAATAGGTCTTGAACATGGCACTCAAGCGGTTGTGTGGCCAGCCCACGAAGATGTTCTCGATGTTGTTCCAATAGGGCGAGTGGTAGTAGAGGTACATCCCAAATAGGAAGGAGAAGCCGTAGTATGCGGCGGCCCACGACTGCTCGGCAAACCGGAGCCGGGCTTTCTTCAGCTGGATTTGAAACACATGGAGAGCAAGCGGATCAAAGAGATACGTCATCAAAATGGCTCTCCAGAACGTTATGAGCACCACCAGGTATGCGACGAAATAGGCATCGTCGGCGCCGATGCCGTATTCGGCGGCCGCGGGGAAATGCGCCGCTGGCGCCGGTTCCGTGGAATTGCCGCCGCTGTTGCTGTTTGATAGCAGGTACTGCAAATGGAGGAACTTGGACGTGATCACGTGCACGCCCGGGATTTCCCGCGACGCAAAGTCGACGACATGGAGCCCGACAATGAGGTTGCGGGTGATGGCGATCTGGTGCTTGTCGATGAAGTTGAGGAAGGAACGCATGGGGCTGGTTTCCGGATTGGGAGGACGGTTCCAGAAAGGTAGATGCAGGGTTCCCGGAAAGGAAGAGCTTGCTCTGGATGAGGAAAGTAAAGGGAAGGGATTCTGGATCGTATGGGTCCCAAAATGGACGTGGCCGGGCTGGATCGGGGTGGCTTCCGGAAACGGATGGATGGAGGCTTGTGCAGGCCGGGCTCGTTCCAGATTCGGCCAGAAAACTACCGATTTGATGGTTGGCGGGCGGCGCTGTGTCCGGATCGGGCAATCTGGGTCTCCGGGTGTTTCCCGATCGGATTGGGTTTGGTGCTGGGGAGAAGGATCGAGGGATCGAGACCGGGCGGTGTTTCGGAAGGACTGCGGCTTTTCTGCAGGAACCGCTTTCACGTTTGTTTCAGGCGTGTTTCAGATACACGTGCACCAAGGGCCTAATAGCTGCAGCGTCGGGGGCGTGGGATGTGCCGTGGCGGTAAAAAGAGCTGGCGCTGAAAATGAAGATTTGTGCGTTTCATCCACAACGCGCGCGTCCTGCACATAGCGTAGGGGCACGATGCCCCATCTGATGGCGCCCGTTTCCTGCGGGGTATGCACGCTGGTGCTGTCTGCAGTGCCGTGCTATACACGCACGGGTGCCGCTGGCGGGCGGTTTGCGGGCCCCGGCGGCGTCCGGGTCGTGTGCAGGCCCAAACGAAGACATGCACGTTGTGCTTGTGTGCAGGTCCACTACTAGCGCGCGCCCGATGCATTCAGTCACGTGACTCGCGCCCCGCCGCGCCGTCCAGGTACGATGCAGGGTGTACGGGTTTCTGCACCATGTGCCATGGCGGTGTATGCAGGAATCACAGGTACCGCCAACATGTCCCATGGCGGTGTATGCAGGAATCATAGGTACCGCCACCATGCAACGATATTGAAACAGGAGACAGGAGAGCACGACTGGATGGTTGAGGTGGCCTTTGTTTCAGATTTTCTGTGGTATAATCAGCCCATTGTTTCAGACTTTTGTGGTATAATCAGCCCATTGTTTCAAGCTAGCCATTGTTAAGTAGGGCATTGTTTAATGGCATTGTTTGTTTTCAGATTGTGAAGATTCTACTGTTTCATGTTTGTGTAGTTTCATCAGAGTGTTCAGTGTTCAGTGTTCAGTTATAGATCCCCGGTTCCTGCATATTGTCGATCCAATTATATGCAGGTATCGATGTTCGCTGCTAAATGCCCTAGTTCAGCACGACCTCTCTATAATTATTTTGGGCATATGAACAAGCTGAAACAGGCTATACCCCGACACACGTGAAACAAAGATCAAAGCTGATAAAGCCGGCCAGCAAGTGAATGAATGCTCCTGACAAAGATCACTGTCTGGGCCCTGCTTTTCGATTTGAAACAGCTGACAGGATATCCGAATGGGGAATATTCCAGTTGAGCAGACCATTTGTGGCCACTCTCCTGAATTTTGAGTCTCTGACTTCTGGATTCAGACACTTTGGGTTTGACTGATTCAGACACTTTGGGTTTGACTGATTCAGACACTTTGGGTTTGACTGATTCAGACACTTTGGGTTTAGACTGATTCAGACACTTTGGGTTTAGACTGGTTCAGACACTTTGGATTTGACTGATTCCCGACACTTTGGGTTTGACTGATTCCCGACACTTTAAAATTTTGTTGTGTCTTTCTTCTCCCAGCTTCCCCTATTACCATCCCAGGTACTTCTTTCAAGATTTGCCCGATTCCAACCAAAAACTCTCCTTTTCGGCTATCTGCATACAAGCATGCTGTGCAAGGCCTTCCTCACAAGCACCTCGCTGTAACGATCCCATGACACGTATAATGCAACCATGTCCTTCATGGCCTCGGCCACCTCGTCCACGTTCACGTGCAGGTAGTTGAAGAAGTCCATGAAACGGTCGATTTTTGTCTGCAGGTCCGGGGGAGCTATCTGCAGGCGGGCGGAGTCCAAGGCCATCAAATCCTCAATGTGCAAGTCCAGCAGGTGTTGGGGGAGGTTGTCCTGGAGCACGAGAGTGAGATATAGTGCACACAAGGCAATCACGTGGGGCGGAAACACCAAGTGGACATCGGTAATGTACAGGTCGTTGATGAGCAGCCACAGGTGTTGCAAGTCGTCATGCAGGAGCACAAGGCCAAAGTGGGGCAGTGCCGCTAGCAAGGCCTGCACCTGAAGCAAGGCCCGGTACGGATGGTGCACCACCAAGCACATATCCAACTCCTCAATCAAGTAAAACTCAAACTCCGCCAACTTGCTGCCGTCATGAGGAATATACTCCGGCCACAACCCCCGAGCCTCGGACACCACCAGCCGGATGTGTTGCGGGCACTCCTCGATTTTGCACGCCACGTAAAGACAAGTGGCCACAAGAAGATACACGTTGACTTCCTTGAGAGACACCCGCGTGAGAAAACGGGTCATGTAGAGCTCGGCGGTCAGAAGCGCTATCTGGCGGACATTGAGGCGGCGGCCCAATTTGACCACCATTGTGTGGAGGAAGATCCTCATGTTTATATCGTACACCACGCCCACGTGATCTTTGATGAGCCCGGACTGCGCCATTTTGCGTTCTAGTCCGGCTAGCCGCCGCCGCAGCTCCAGGAGTTCTTCTCGTTTCATTTGCCATTGATTTCGCTGCGTCAGAGCCCAGTAGTCTGCTGACATGTTGTGGTGCAGACGTCAATGGCGGGAACGGTTTGATCGACGGGAATGCCACGACTCTGGATCTGCAGTGGGCGATTAATGGTCGGCAGATGGGGCCAGGAGCCAGACGCCAGATTCCAGATTCCAGGTGCTAGACGCCAGATTCCAGTTCTAGCCCAATTATGTAGCAGGAGTCAGAAGTACCAACAATGGATTATGGAGCGATGTCAGCGGTTCAAGTCCAATGCGCTGGTTCGCTCAATAATATCGATAGTGAGTTCCAAGGAGGATGGGGTGGATGTGGGATTGGGTGAAGAGAACTTGCTTGGTGTTGTTAGTTCAATTCTTGTCAATTCTTGTCAATTCTTGTCAATTCTTGTCAATTTCGTTTGTTGGCAAGCTTGATTCCTGTCTTGGTTCCTGGACTCTTGAATCCCAGTACAATCTATGTATTTACTATCCGGGCTGCAGTTGCGCCGCTTTTGACTCCTGATCGCACACCCGTACACCACAACTGGGTGCCTGCAGTCCGCGGCGATCGCACCCGTACCTCCGCCACTTCCTCATCAGGTACACCCGTACCTCCGCCCCTTCCTCATCAGGTACACCCGGATCTCCGCCACTTCCCCATCAGGTACACCCGTACCTCCGTCACTTCCTGATCAGGTACACCCGGATCTCCGGCGTTCCCTGCCGAAACCAGAGCGTGCCACCGCACGTGTGCGGCTCGGCCACGCTGACGGCAAGTCGCCACTGGAACCGTGAAAGCGCCCTTTCCCACGCCTCCATGGTGCACGGGTTTCGGACCGTCGCCGCCACCACACACTCCTCCGTGCCCCGCAGCAAAAAGCCGTCGAGTGTGTCGCAGAGCTGCGGGAAGATGCCCGCGTCGTACGTCACGTCGGCTGCGACGACAATGTCGGGCGCAATGTCGCAGAACCGTCCCATGTCTTCTCCCCACACCAACTGCTCCACTTTGACGCCCAGGGCCGACATGTCGTGGATGCCGTTTTCGGCAAAGCCGCCCGGAAGCCGCTCCAAAAGCTCCGAGTCGCCGTCGGTCACGGTGACCTGCATGTAACCAACCGCCGAGCGACATTTGGCCAACGCCAACGAAACAAGCCCCGTCCCGGCTCCGAGCTCTAGAATCTTCTTTCCTGAAAGCACGGGACCATCCTGGCCGTCGAGGAGGTACTGCAGGAGGAAGAGAGCCGCTTCCCATGTTCGAAGTCCGGTTGTTCCGGCGCCAGAAATGATCCGCGGCGTCTCCCGGATACGGACACTATCCCCGGCACTGTTTATGGGGTATTCGAGGGTGTCAGGTTCCGTGGGGGGCATTTCTTTGGCCTGGAGGACCGGTGGACTGCAGATAAGCTCGTATATTTCCTCGATTGGGCCAGTTTCTTCGAGGAGCTTCAAGTAGCGGCGGAGAAAGGTCTGAACATAGTAGGGGTTTGCGGCGATGATGGGCTGGAGGTCGGTGCAGATTTGGGTCTGCACGTTTTCGGGTAGGAGCTGCGTGCAGTCGCAAGCGAAGAGTTCTGCAGGCGGTATACGCATGCCGATGCACGATTTGAGACGCTGGTGGTCTAGCCGCATAGAGAGACGCTGGTGGTCTGGCCGCATGGAGAGACGCTGGTGGGAGGCTTCTTTACAAGCATGAGCGTGCGCTCGATGCGCGGTGTGTCTGTATGCAGTCCGGGGCTTTTCGAAGGCCCTGGACCAGTCTACGCCGGTCATAGCAGTTTTGGTGCCGCATCACTACTCTATGCAGCCATTGACTCTGACTCTCTTGACTCCGCCATCAGGGATGATGGTGACAAGCACATGCAGGAATGGCGAGTTGTCCTTGATCTCAAACACGTGCTCCTTGTCGGGACCGGTTTTGGAGTCGCCCACCAACTCGGTCCACTCAGAGGAGTCGTGTGCAGGAACATCCGTTCCATTGAAGCCCTTCACGTTCACCTTTTGGGGGAAGTTGCCTCTGAAATGGGCAGTGTCGATGACGACATTTTGGATCTTCGTCACTGCACCTAAGCGAATCACCACCCAGTCCACGTGGCCGGGCGTTCTGGAACGCTTCGTTTCCCATCCGTCGGACATATCGTGACCACGGCCGGGCAAAAGAAGGTTGTCTGCACTCCCAAAGTGCTGGTCACTCACATTGATTGCCACGCCGCCGTTTTTGACCGACGCCGTATCCAAAACCGTGCTCTTGTCCTTTGGCGGAATAGGAAGCACATTTCCGTAGAGCCTGAAACGGGCAATTCCTCCGTCGGGGTACATCCTCAAACGGAAATGCGTGTAGCTCTTTTCCGTAGGTCCTTCTCCCCTCACAAAAAAATGCTTCTGGGAAGGACCACATTCGGTTTTGTCGATGATGTTTTCCCAAGCCAAATTGCACCACTTGACGTCGGAATCGTCCGCCAAATACACACCCTCCACAGAGATCTCGGGGGCGTGATTTCCGTTGAAAAACGCCGTATCCACTTCACAGCCGATTATCTGCGCCGAGGCGACACCGGCCTTGAAAATCACCCAGTCCGCCTCCTCCACGTTGTGTCTTCTGGTCTCCCAGCCGTCGTACCATGCTCCTGCATGCGTGAAGCGGGTGGCGTCTCTGATGGGGGCTTTTGGCTTGATCAAGTTTTCGGCGGCGGCAAACCATTCGTCCGAGAATGAGAGCACGGCTCCGCCAAGCTTTTCGCCAATGACGTCAGTGTATTTGTAGACGACTTGCGCCTTGAATTCCTCCTCGCTCAAGCTTTTGGCCATTTTGGGTGTGCTCATTATGGCGGATATTTCCCCATATATAGGCTCTCGGAAAGGCCCGAGATAAGACGGCGCGCCACATTGGCTCACCCGTACACCACCACCCCGGACGTGCGCCACACCCGTGCATTCGGCCTTCGCACCCGGGTATCGCTGGCCTGCACATAGGCCGCATGAACAATTGTTTCCTTTTTGGTGCAAAACAAACACAAAACATCCCATACTACCAGCGCTTTTCTGTTGTGCTAATCCCTTTTTTTAGCGACCCCAACACCTGAACCAACGCCAACGCATCCATTCTTTCCCTTGCCGGATCACCCTCCCGGACCCATCGGCCCTTTCCCTTTCCGGCCACATCGAACTCCAACCCCGCCGATACAGCGTACACTCCTTGAACCACACCAACCAGAAAATTCCCAGAATTGAATACCCGGGCCGAGTCTCCTGATCCGAAACACTTTTGAAACACCGACGGCAATTGCCCTTTCAAGCAAGTTGAAACTCCGGCATATCCATTTTCGAAAATAAGCGTTCCATTGTTAGCCAAAAAGACGGCTGACTTTCAGCAAGCGCCCCCCCTTTTATACCCCGAAACACAAAATGAGTTCCGGTCCAGCGTGCGTTTCTTACATACAGAACGCATCCTTGAAGCAACCGGTAACCGCTAGTCTGCCGGAAAGAAGCAGGACTCCTTTGCAACCTTCCAATAAAAACACGCATACGCCCACGAAATCCGGGGGCATGCGAAGCCACAAAGTCGGAAATGACTCACCCCCGAGACCGAGAGAGAGCCCCTCGAAATTGACGCCCTCGAAACCGGTGCCCTCGAGATTCAACACCCCCTCCAAACTCGGGGCGGATCCTGAAACATCCGCTGTTTCAGACGCCTTGCTCTCCCCCGCACGCTCGCCTATAAAAGCACCGGTGTCCCCCGTGTTTTCACCATCCAGATTTTCGAATCATGCCACAGATCCAGTTTTACAAAAGCAGCATGCAGACGCCGTGTCCAAACTTTCGTCCATAACTTCAGACTACAAACACCTTGAAGAAGAACTTATCAGGAAACTGAAAAAAGTCGCCGAGCTTACTCAGAAAGTTTCGGGCTCGGAGAAATTGCTTCGAACTATGGAGGAAGAACGCAGAAAGGCCCGTGATTTGCAGAGCCAAGAAATCGCCTTCTATAAGGATTCCTTGAATGAACTACAGCGCGTGAACATCCGCCTCAGTCTGAAATTAGAAGCCAACCTGGCCTCTACCGAAGCAAGAATTCATGAGGCAGAGACAAAGTATGTGTCTTTGCTTCGCAGCTACAAGGCGCTACAGAGCAATCTCGAGCTCGAGCAGAACCTGAAAGCATTGCTTATTGACCAGATCGAGTATTTGACCAAGGAGCGGGATTTTCTATTGCAAAATTCAAACCAGCACGAGTCCATGGGAACCTCCTTACACGACTCGCTCGGGTCGGAGCACATGGATATTCTCAACAACTCGGACTTCGAGGCCAGTGACTTTGAGTCCGAAAACTCAGATGGCAGTGTTCATGGCACTGATCTTCTAATGAGCTTTCGGGAGTTGAAGGCAGATGACTTCGAATCGTCTTCACCCATCAAATCACAGACTCTCAAACAGGCCGACTTTGAAAAGCAGGCCAACCTCCAGAATCCCAACAGCACCGAGGATCTGATGAGCCCAAGTAACTCGTTTGAAGTGTCCCAGAACTACCAATTTCCTGCGCCGGTCTCTGCGTTCAGAACGCCCAGTTTTCCGGGAAGAACGCCGCCATCTCCAGAGGCAAGTGCAAAAGCTAACAAAAGACAGTCGTTACCTGCCAAGTTCAAGACTCATGAAGAAAGCGAGTTGGTTCTCTTTCCAATGAAGTTGGCGTCCCAAGCGAACCTATCCTACTTTGAGGAGCATCCGTCCGAAGGAAGTAGCGTGGTTCCCAAAAGACACAGCACTACTACGAGCCAGCGTTTTTCCAAGGGAAGCCACTCTAGATACAGCTCGCATGACATTATTCCCATCAAGGTGGAATTTGAGGCCGAGCAAAATATTGGTAGTGTTCTCTCCGCTTACGCCCAAGGTGAGTTGTCAAGTGTGTCCGAGTGTCACAATCCTATCAAAGACAGCTGCGATGAGGCTTTCATGAAATTAAACGGATACAGTCGAGTCTCACCTCGTGAATCCGCCACCGCGAGTTCTTCAAAAAGATCTAGTGTGATCTCGAAGCGGTCAAGTGTGTGGAGCGATGCAAACGTCCTGAGTGGTGATGTGACCAAACAAGAAATCACCAAACTCAAGTTTGAGCTTCAGTCGTTGAAGTTGCACAATGAAAAACTCTTGTCGTACATTGGATTCGAGCTCCAAAAGCAGAAGAAAAACATCAAGAAGCTCTCGAGCAAGCAAAACCTTCGAGGAAGAAACACTCTGAAAAGCATGGAGTATTCAGACGCCAAACTCATCGAGAAACTGAAAGACATGCTCATACACAAGAAGCGGGTACTTCGATCCGTCTCAATCAACCCCACGACAATAGCACGGGCTAAAACCAAGCTTGACAGTGTTGGACTCGGCGTGCCCGGGCTGGGTATCGATGAAGACGAGTCGTTTGCTTTCAAAAGCCACTTCATAAGCTCGATCCACGGCAAGTCGAATTGCAAGTCGAATCTAGACACACAGCTGGTGAAGAAATACAAGCTGCAGACTTTCCGGGCCCCCAACACACATTACTTGTTCAGCGAAGAAAGTGATTCACTGGTGGCCGAAACTGGAGAGGAGTTCGACGTGGGAATCGACGACGATTCCCGCGGAAACGAGTGGGACACCAGCAGCGATGGAAGCGCAGTTCTGGATGTGGACTTCAACAAACTCAACCGCTTCAACCAAATGAGATACATGATTTTTGGCAAGGAACACATGCAGAAAGAGAAGGAGATCGAGACGATTGCCGACGAGGGCTTGAAGTACAAGTTCCTCACCATTGCGCTCGGCATCATTGTGGTGGCAGTCCAGGTGACCTCCAGCGCCCCACCCCAAAACCGGTAGAGATCTGTTCCAAGAAGCAAAGTTGGCGCCCACAGGAACAGCCGGTTCCATGCCTGCATGCCGCGCACAATCAGACCACACAGCGCAGCTCCAGATTCGGACATGCGACCATTTCGCACCCACATAAACACCCCTTCCAACCACTCTCTTTTCCGCCATATGTCTGAATATACACACACTTCTGGTAATATGGCAGCACAGAGCCTTTCCACGTGCTCTGGTAAGCTTGAAGACTTGTCTGTACCCAAAAAACACACCCAGTGCTTGAATTGCAAGGATTGCCCAAAGAGAGCCAAGGACTTGGCTGGCGTGCCCAGAATGGCCATAGAATACGAAAATGAAACGGAGATTGTGTGATGAATCGGCCGCATCCGGATTTGTGAATTCAGGGTTTCAGGTTTGGTGCAGGTATGAACATCAATGCAATACGAGAACTCCCCAGGTCTCAGATTTATCCATCTTGAGCTTCCCGATTAAGAGCCCGGGTTGCAGTTGTTATGTGGACGTTCAGGAGGTTTTATAACGGCAGCGCCGTTTTCAGAGATTGTTAAACAGGGTTTCTAATGTTGACTCTGACATCGAGGAGACTTGTGGTCCCGAAGTCCAGGAAAATCTCTGGTTATAAAAGATCATTCAAGTCTGCTGTGGCCATTGGAGGGCCCTGGTTTGGCCATACAGTGGTATTTTCGGGTACTTGTCAGACTGCATGTTAGAGTGATATCTTCGGGTTGTCTGACTCTGCATGTTAGAGTGATATTTTCGGGTACTTGTCAGACTGCATGTTAGAGAGATATCTTCGGGTACTTGTCAGACTGCATGTTAGAGTGATATCTTCGGGTTGTCTGACTCTGCATAGATCTGTGGGACCATAACACCCCAGCCAGCAGAGTAAGAGTCTCCACAACAAGGCGTTGGCACACCCTCTCGGTGGCGGTCTTGATTCTCGATGGGTTGGTCACAGTCAAGTCATCACCAACAATTGGATCTTGCCAGAGACCTTAGAGAGGAGGTGGGACCCAGACTCCCAGTCATCCTCGGCGAATGGGACCACGTGGAGAAAGTGTGGTGATATCTGATACTTGTCACCCATACATTGGCTTCAGACCGAAAGAAATGATGTTTTGGATGCTATTGAGAACAGCACACGCTAGGCTGAAATGGGATTTGAATGTGCATTTTATTGGGGGCGTGCACTGTTGAAACTTCACCTGGTGATGGAGGTATTACATTCTGGAAATGGGACATCTTCTGCACCAACAGTCATGGCTTGTCTGTGGCTGTATATCTTGCTATATCTTCGGTGAAGCCAAGATTTCTATCGTGACATGTAAGTTGCGCTCTGTGCTTTAGATCCGGGGACGCCGTTCAACTGGTTGCTTTAGATCCGGGAACGCCGTTCAACTGAGCTGTTTTAGATCCGGGAACGCCGTTCAACTGGTTGCTTTAGATCCGGGGACGCCGTTCAACTGAGCTGTTTTAGATATCGGGTGTCACACCGGTGCCGGGGCCTCTGCTGATGGAACATGTATTGATTGTGTGAATCAATTTTCATCATCTTCTTCATCTTCATCTTCTTCATCTTCTTCATCTTCTTCATCTTCAAGTCGTAACAAATAGCCAAAACCAGAACACCATCAGAAAGTGTTCTTATTCTGCTCCCAAAGCCGCTTCAAGGCCAATTTCCGATCATCGGGTCGGCTGTACGCATGCATAGTTTCCAGGCGAAAATCGGCCTTTCCAGCCATGATGGCCGGGTCCTCTGCCCGCAACAGAATGATTTTTTCGCTCAAAAACGAAGTCTTGAATTCTTCAAACAATTTGATTGTTTGTGGGTAATCGTAGTGGTGACGGCGGAAAAAGCGGCTTGCCCGGAGAAAAAGGAAGCGTTCGATTTCATGTGCTGATGGCTCCTGGCCAAAATCGGCTATTCCGGGAGACTGAGCGATTTCTTCGTTTCTGGCCTCGTTTCGGAGTAGCCGATTTCCAAGCACGCCGTTTCCGAGCTCGTTGTCGAGTTCATTTCCAAGAACAAGTCCTTTTCCAAACGCCTCGTTTCTGAGTCCATCATTTCCAACAAGCACTTCGCTGCCCACGGGATTGGAATCCCGGATCTTGCGGAGGTTGAGTGGCGGTTGTCGGCCGGGTCCCGAGGTCTGTTCCATGTTATCTCGCATATCTCGCATATCTCGGCTCATACGGCTCATACGGCCCATACGGCCCATATCTCGGCCACCCAGGCTAACACCCAAAGCATTGTAGGTGCCAGGCTCAAAGCTAAGGCTCTTCTGCGGCTGGAAACGGCGCTCGTCGGCCACCGGCTTGGACGGCTCGCGCAGCGGCCGGCGCTTGACCAAATTGTGGCGCTTCTTGAACTGCTCCAACCACCCGTGGCTAAAGCCTTCCAAACGCTTGGGATCCTCCACGCCGTATTGTTGTGCCAAGCGGCGCCAGTGGTGGCGGAGCTCGCGCTCCGTCAAACTGCGGTTTTCCTGGACCAACTCGTCCATTTTGGCGTTGATTTCCTCGTACTTGAACTTGGACTTCCGCCTCAGTTTGCCGCCGGTTTCGGGCGCCGCCGCTAGCCGCTCGCGTAGCTGGGGCTCTTGTTTGAGCCATTCGTTGATGGTGGACTTGGAGATCGCCACCTGCTCCTGGAAGTGCTGGACGCAGGCCACCTGCAGGGTCTTTTGTTGGTGCAAGTAGTCGAGGATCTGGACCTTCTGCTGTAGCGTGGCTCGGGGCCGCTTGGGGGGCATTTGGGGCGTGGGTGGCGTTTGTGTCACGTGGTGAGTCGATGCGCCGCGCGTGACTTGCGCGTGACTTGCGCGTGATCCAAACCGGACACGTGACTTGCACGTGACTTGCACGTGACGCGCCCGCCCCGCTGGCCTCGTGCTGCGATGCCCAGACGGCTGTGGTGGGGTGTGGCGGCGCTGGCGGTGCTGGCGGCGCTGGCGGCGTGGCTGATTTTTGGTGTGCACTTTTTGCAGCCAAAAGGTGAAAGGGTGAGAAAGTGAGGGTACGAGAGCAGGTTCCGAGGAGAACAGAGATGAAGAAAACAGAAATGAAGAAACAGAAATGAAGAAAACAGAAATGAAGAAACAGAAAGCGAGTCTGCCCGGCAGCCACAGCGCTGGCCCGTGCCAATAGCAGTCACGTGACCGGCCTTATGTTCATCAGTCCCACTCCGCCACTCTTCCACTTTTGGAACACCATGCTTACATTGCAGTTTCCTACCAATATTACAATAGCCACAAATGGAGAAACTTTGGAATCGCTGTTGCCTACATTGTTGTCTTCTTTTTTGTTTACTTGGTGCTTGTTGAATTTAATAAAGGAGCCATGCAGAAAGGAGAAATCTTGGTGTTCCAAAGCGCAAAGTTAGCAAGGAAGAAGCAATCTGGCGACATTGAAGGCGGAGGTCTCTCTGAAAAAGTTATTGTGAATGAGCAGCTTGAGTCTGACTGCCAAATGTCTCTACGTGATTTCGCCAACAAAGCAGTCTTCCACTGGAAGAATTTGAGATGCGGCATAAGAGGCACGTGTTCACGATAATACCATCAAAGCCAGCTGGATGTTTCTAGGTATAAAAGTTGGTGCAGTATATGGAGAATTTAAGCAAACTTCACAAGGCAAAATAAAGTTCAAGGGCTAGGTGGATACAAACCAAGTCAGGAATCTGAACAGTGCCAGAACAGGCCCAGGTTTACAGAGTTGTCCAGGTTTACAGAGTTGTCCAGGTTTACAGAGTTCTCCAGATTTACAGAGTTCTCCAGATTTACAGAGTTCTCCAGATTTACAGAGTTCTCCAGAATAGAAAAGCTACAGATCTGATTCAGAAAGCAGGGGGCCGAAATCGCCGGAGTCATGGCCGAGAACTTGCCGCATTGGGAAGTTTCCGAGCGGCGCCGACTCTCTGAGCTCCCCGTCAAACATTCCTTCCCAGCATGACGGTAAACCAAAGCGACAGAGTCTCACGCCTATCCATGCGAAGGCAGGACCGCCAAGAAGCCTTTTGCCAAGAAATACGTAGCCATGAATCTGCATCTATGTTGCATTTACTTGAAGGGTCAACACCGAACCGGTGGAGGAGATTTTTGGTATGATTGTTTTCGTTCCTTCCGAATTGGCCATTCAGATTTATCACGAGTTACGGCGATGGGATGTGAGTGGTAGTACTACATTCCTGTATGCATGTGACATTGGGTATTTACCGGACCAAGCGTAGGAGCCTATTGCCCTATTAAGGCAATTAAGGACCATGCCGACCAACCTCTTGTAGTAAATTTAGTTCTTAGTCGTCAGACTTCGCCTAATGTGGTAGAAGGTCTAGTTCCGACAGCAGTCCTGCGTAGAAGGTCTAGTTCTGAACAGCAGTCCTGCGTAGAAGGTCTAGTTCTGAATAGCAGTCCTGCGTAGAGACCCAGTTCTGAATAGCAGTCCTGCGTAGAGACCCAGTTCTGAACAGCAGTCCCGCGTAGAGACCCAGTTCCGAGTAGCAGTCCTGCGTAGAGACCTAGCTCCAAATAGCAGTCCTGCACACACCAGCACATCTACAACAAACATTTGCTTCTTTATACAAAATACCAATTCCAAACGATTAGTTCCGGTGTGCTAGTGCAATGTGCGTTCGTTATTGACGGGCCTATACCAGGCGAGGCCGGCTTCTAAATCAAATCAACAGAAACACCAGAATCCCAAAAATGCTAGAGTCATTTCAGCATCCAAATTAGTGCAGATTACCAAACCCGGACCCATTCTGAACCCACAGAAACAACCCACACTCTGGAAAACGACTTCTACAAACTCAGCTGGCCATCTGAAAATATCAATGTCCATTTTTATTTGCTACGGTGTTTTGCTACGGTTGAGCCGCTCTTTCTATCGAGGTACAGGATTATGCTGGACATCCGAGTATAGTGCTGCCGTGAGACCGACTGGACACTACGCTTGCCTATTACAGCAATTAAGGAATATGACCGCAGACTCGTGCCAAGCCTATACACGCACGCAGAATCATTCGAGGCGAACGACCAAGAATCTTGATTTAGGGATGTCTATAGATGCGGATTTATGGTAGGCTGGTGGCGGGCGAAGTCGTCTTTGGCGTTGGTGCATTGACCAGTTTGGCGTGATTACAATCGAGTATGAAATCAGTGGTACATACTTCAGTGCAGCAGCTGACACCGACAAGAAGAGGCGAACGTGAATCCTGCAGAGTGAGAGACCTGAATACCCGGTACTGGCTCCTGGCGTTCCTGTTCCACGTCCCACTACATGCTAGCTTAACGCAAAGCACCTCTGCTGACCTTCTCCAACACAGGATCGTAGGCCACCTCCGAAAAGTCAGTGCCCTGGATGTCGGCGGCAATTCCGTTCAAAGCCCTTCTCAAAGCGTCCTTGGATGAAGCGTACAACATCTTGGATCTGACGGGGGCGGTGTCGGGAGACCACGTGAAGAAGACGATCTTGGATCTCTTTCCCTCGCCTCCGCCGATCTCGTACTCAAAGTCGTACACGGCGTACTTGCACTCGTTTTCTGGGAACTTCTCCAAGAAAGCCTCGTAGTCCGAGTCAGTGGACGTGGAGTCCACCACGATTTCGGTCTTGGCATCGTTCAAGGCGTAGATGATAAACTTGTATTTCTTGCCCAACTTCAAGTCGTTGAAGGCGGCTAAAGATTCGTCGGCGACGGCAACTCTGCGGTTAGTATAAGCACTTCAGAACGAAACAAGGCTGGAGGAGGAGGATCCACTACCTGGGTCCTGTGATAACAAATGCTGGCGAACATCTGGGGGTCATTGAGTCTAGCCACAGTTCCCACTCCACCAGCCAACAAAACGTCAACAAAACGTGACAGCAAATGAAACATGCAGACAGGAAACGAAACAGACGAGGAGCTGCTGAGTAAGTATTAATGGTCAATCACCGACGCCATAAACAGCGGCGGTGCAATTGGTCAATTCGTTGCCATTCCCCCGCTGAACACTGAACAGAGCTGAACCACCGAGTACCACCGAGTACCACCGAGTACCACCGAGTACCACCGAGTACCACCGAGTATAACTCAATACGCTGAGTATCACCGAGTATCACTCAAAACACAGTATCACTCAAAACACAGTATCACTCAAAACACAGAGTATCACTCAAAACACTCACTATCGCATTGTCGGTGTTGATGCACTCGTTGTACTTCCGTGACTACCAAGCCAGTTCATAACAATGCCAGAATACCACTGCAATCAAGCCCCACGATCTTTTGCCACAATTTCTTCCCACATTCTTTACGTTCGTTCGCCAATCATTGCCACCGGAATTCCAACTAGAGTGGAACCACAATCAAGGGGGCCCAATTCCGAGTTGCGACACCCCTTTTCGTCCTTCTTATTGAAGCCCCCTGTTTTTCTCCATAACAATACAGTGTACACTTCTGCACGCCTGTAGATGTACATACCCTGATCTGGACTAAAAAGTTAGTATGGGCAAAGATCCTGCACGTGGCGGACGTACCATTTGTGAAAGAGTAGTGGTGGAAAAAAGCGGTTCGGGAGGAAATAGCGACGTCGAGCGTTGCTCCACGGTCCTGCATACAGACACACCCGCCGTGATTTTGCACCCCCTGCCAAGACCCGTTGGCGGGATGCGGCTCGGGCAGGGAGACGGCGAAGGAAGGCAGCCCACGCCGATCCGGGGCCCGCGGCAGTCCACGCGTTATAGCAACGTTAATTTATCTTCTTTCACAAAGTGATGTGGTGGCCGAGTGGTTAAGGCGTGAGGTGCAGGTTTCCAGCACCTCCTCATGAGCTTCGCTCTCGCAGGTTCGAATCCTGTCCACGTCGATATTTTTTTCGCGGCCACGCAACGCACTCTTCTCAGGCCCCTTCACCAACTCTCACTTCCTCCTTTCTCGCATCCACTCCTTTTCTCCGCCTCACCCCGCAATGGATCTCTACGAAATCCTCGAGGTCGAGCTGTCGGCGTCTGAAACTGAAATCAAGAAGGCCTACCGCAAACTAGCGCTCCGCTACCACCCCGACAAAACCAAAGGCGACCCCTCGGCGGAAATCAAGTTCAAGGAGATCTCCAGCGCCTACGAGATCCTCAGTGACGAAAAAAAACGCAGCGACTACGACTTGTATGGAGCAGACGGTCCTAACCCGGCAGCCGGCGGCTACAGCTCCAACCCCTTTGAACACGCCTACGGCGACTTCGCCCCTGAAGACTTTTACAACACGTTTCAGGGCATGAACGGGGGCACAAACAGACCGCGTGCCAACCGCACCGAAGACGCCCACTTGGAGGTGAAGGTGACGATGGAGGAGTTGTTCCGGGGCAAAACCGTGAAAATCACCCTGACCCGGGACATTCTCTGTGGCACGTGCCACGGCAGTGGCGCCCGCAAGAAGGCGACGTTGCGCCCGTGCGCAGCATGTGATGGCCAGGGCGCCACGGAGAAGATCAAGCGGCTTGGACCGGGGCTTTTCTCCAAGGTGCACGTGGATTGCACCACGTGCCATGGCCTGGGCAAGGTCACCCGCTCCAAGGACAAGTGCAAGCAGTGTGGGGGCGCACGGGTGGTGGAGGAGACCAAGATCCTCGAGTTTGAGATTGCCCCGGGCTCCCAACTGGGGCTGACGGTGGTGTTGGCTGGCGAGGCCGACCAGGAGCCCGGAAAAACGACTGGTGACGTTATTTTGACCTTCCACTGCAAGGAGCACGCCACTTTTGTTCGGAAGGGCGACGACCTCTATCTCCACCACACAATCACGTTGGTGGAGGCGCTTTCGGGCTTTTCCAAGGTTGTGTGCAAGCACTTGGACGGAAGAGCGCTTCACGTCACCACGCCAGTTGGCAAGGTGCTCCGGCCAGGCGACCATATAAAGATTGCTGGCAAAGGCATGCCCAGTACGGAAAAACCCGGCTGGTTCAGTTCTGCTGCCAAGAGAGGTGATTTGTACATCGCCGTGGACATTGAGTTTCCGCCGGACCACTGGTATCTTGAGAAAAATGACCTCGTCAAGCTCAAAAACATTCTTCCGACGGAGTTGGCTGATAAGGCTGTCAAGAGCAGGCAGCAGGTGCCGAAGGATTCCCTTCCGGCGGCCAATATCGAGTACATCTCGAACATTTCTGTGGCACGGGCGGATTCTGCCACGAACCCGCTTCCTGAGTACGAGGAGCCCAAGGAAGAACCCGAAAACGGCTACTACGGCGCTTACAACGACGGTTACCCGGCGCAACCTGAGTGTGCCACGCAGTAGGCATCATGTATATAAAGAGGAGTCGGATGGGGATGAGTGTAGATGATAAACAGGGTTCGAATGGACGATTCCAGAGTTAACCTAGTCCAACTGTGCATGAGCAAGCACCTTGGCGGCTTAGTTTGATCGGCAGCCCATATTAATAAACACCTTGGCGGCTTATGAGTTTGATCGGCAGCCCATATTAATAAACACCTTGGCGGCTTATGAGTTTGATCGGCAGCCCATGTTAATAAGCACCTTGGCGGTTTATGAGTTTGATCGGCAGCCCATATTAACAAGCACCTTGATCGGCTTTAGTAATCCAAGAGGTCGTTGAGTTCCTGCTCAGAGAGCCCTAGTGGTTCAGCCTTCAAGTCCAACTCATCGGAGACCGCCGTGCTTTCGGCCGCCTGCTCGAGACGTGTGCTTTCCTTGTCACCAACCATCTCGTCAAAAGACATCTCCAGAGAGGATTCGAAGCTGGGAGCCAATTTTTGCGGGAGCTCCGGCTCGAGAAACAGGAAGCTCGGCCCCCTCAATGGCGACACACCAACAGGCACCTCCTGCAAGGGCAGGCATCTCCCAGGCACGTGCTCCACGCTGCTCTCATCGTCGGCCAACGACTCGATGAGACTCTCCATTGTGACGCGTTTTTCGGGCTCTTTAGTCCGAACTGGCTCCGGGATTCGAGACGCATGTAGCTGTGGCGCTCCGGAGAGTTGGAGTTTAGGCACCAGCGCAAAAGACCTAGCCTCTGGCTTCGCCAAAGAGTCGGTTGAAAAGCGAGGAACCAACGCCTGCGAGCGGGCCGCCATATCGCCACTCAACAACTCGTTTTTGTGAGGATCGGTCTTTTCCTTCGTGACTTCACCGCTTGAAAGCGCCGGCTTGGGATGCGAGAACCCTAGCGACGAGTTGCATCTCCCTAGCGGCGGTTGCCATGTTGTAGGCAACTGTGGCGCCTTGAGATTCTGGGGGAGAGACGACTGTGACCGTTGTAGCGCCGCAAATGGGAACTTCGGTGCCGAGTTCTGATCCTTGCCGCCCAAAGGCACTCGCTTGAAGCGTTTTTCGCCGGCGTTTTTGGATGCAAGCGGCCGTTTCTGGGCCAAGCCGGCGTTTTCTGTTCCTTTGGGCCGGAGTTCTTTGGCGGGGTGTGCCACATGCTGGTTTTCTTGGTCCACGTTCTTGACGAAGGACATGATTCCAATTCCTGTTTCAGTGCTTTGGAAATGGTGAAGGCGGTGGACTCAATACTCAGATGAGGTTGGGTGGAGACTGGACACGGATGTGCTTTACTCCTTGTGGCCGATTCGGAGCTTGATTCTTCTATTTCTGTATTGGTGGCCGATTCGGAGCTTGATTCTTCTATTTCTGTATTGGTGGCCGATTCGGAGCTTGATTCTCGTTCTATTTCTGTATTGGTATTCCAGCCTGTTTAGTTTGGGAGAAGTGTTGGTGGTTCTGATTAGGGGTGTTTATTTACGTTTGCGGCGCGGCCTTGTCTGCAGGCGGACCGCGACACCCGTGCACCCCGAAACCACATCCACAGCTCCCCATTCCCACCCATGGCCTGAAACCACTCCTTCCACCCAATGGCCAATCCTTACGTCGCCACACTCTCGTCCTCCACCGTGGGCTGGGCGTACCTCACCAACTGGGTTTTGGCGCTTGTCCTTGGAGTGGCGTTCATTTTCTACTTTGCCCGCTTGACCGGCGCTCTTCTATCGCTCCTTCTTCGCCTCTTTGTGTGGAACAGCTGCCGAGTCCGCATATCAATAGGAGCGTTCCGTGTTCTGCCGCTAGGCGGCCGGATATCTGCTCGGAACGTGGTCATTTCCAACGCCGACTACACCGTGTCCATTCTCCGCATCAACTTTACCTGGAGGTACTGGCTTCTACGGCTCACCCGGTTTCCCGGCTACTACTTCACCGATGGCTCGGTTTCCAGCGAGCTGAATGCAAAGCTCCCGACGCGGTTTCAGGTGCTTATCGACGGGCTCGAGATCTTCTGCTACAACCGCAACGTGGCGTACGAGAACATCCTTGAAACGTTGAAGAAAACGGCGGGCTCAGGGTCGTCGGCCAGTTTCAAGAGCGGAGAAACGGACTCCACCATTGCTTGCTCGGAGCAGCCGCTGGCGGCGCTAAATTGGCTTCTCCTGGTCCTTCCCATTCAGGCGAGCATCAAAAGGGGGGCTGTTGTTTTGGGAAACCACCTGGTGCCGTCTATATTGGTGGCGTCCTTCAAAACGGCCACTGCTGTGGTGGACGTGTCCCACGCTGCCTTTCTGCAGGACTTGTTTCGCTTCATTCTCGACGTCGACATGGAAAAGTTCCAGGTGTCACTCAAGCCGAACATAACTTACAACCCGCAGAAGTATGCGGCTGGGGAGGAAGGGCCAGCGCCGGACTTGCGCCGGAAAATCGCCCGAAAGTGGCACAAGCGCCGGGGCTTGACGCAGAACGGTGTTTCCAGGCTTCTCCGCCGGCTCGACCCGAGAGGCATTCGCCAAAATGACCTGCGGGTGCCCGAGAACTACGAGTGGCATGGTCTTCGCCGCTACGTGGGAAACTTTGACCGAGACCGCGTCGTGGAGCTCACAGATATCGACGAGTACGCTAAGTACAGTCTTGTGCTTGAGTCCGAAGCCACCAGGCTCGTGTACTACTTCGACTCGCCGGGAGTCACCATTGCAGACGACATTTCGGGGAGCAGTCCGCAGTTTGGCGTCGATTTGGTACTCTCCACGGCCACAATCCACTACGGGTCGTGGGCAGATCGCCAGAGAGCGCCGCTCCAGGCCGTCTTGTTTCCTGTTTTGGCCCGAGACTCGGCCCTAACGCCCGCACATACCGCGCCGGGGGCTCTACGGCGCTACTCCGGTTTCAGTCTCCTGGTCAAAACCAACGACGAGTTCATTTTGCGCGTGCCCACACGGGAGTTTTCCAAGGACAAAGGCGATCTCTCGCTCAACAGAGATAAGAAAACAACCCGGCCGTTTGGCTGGTTGGAATTCAAGATGGGCCGCGGCTCCGAAATCCTCTCCTTCAACTCCTATGTATCCACACAGGACGGCTGGCCAAACACGCTTTCGGTAAAGATGAAGAAGCTTGAAACCCGCACCTCAGTGACCCACAACATCCTCTATACAGCAGAAGAGCACGTGTTGAACGGCGCTATCGGCTTTCCGTTGAAGTGGAACGGCAAGTGCGTGTGGACTTTCGATATGACGTCGGAGAAGGGCCAGTTTTTCTTTCTCCGGGAACACGTGGACTTCTTCACCGACTTGGTGGCAGACTTTGCGCTGGGACCGCCGGCTAACTATGAAAACCACCGTCCCTTCGAGTACAGACTCAACTGGAACATCCGTGACTTCAAGTTCTTCTTGAACGTCAACGACCACAATATCATCAACGATCCGTTGGACTTCGATTCCAACAAATACCTTTGTTTCAGCGGCGAATCCGTGGACATTTCGCTGGTGATTCCGCTCCAGGGCATGTTTGCCAGCAACTCCACCATCGACTACCGCATCTTTACCCCAAAACTCGACTTGACGCTCGAAGTCCCGCCCTGGCACACAGTCTCGGCGTTCATGGAAGGAAGCAAGAAAATGGGAAGCACGGATGCGTTCGAAGTTTCCGGCTACTACAACTTTTACTCGCAGATCCAGGTGGACCACCACAATCTCGCGGTGATCAACGCCATTGGCGATAATATCACGCTCCTCTTCTACGGCTACTTCATCCGCTACCTTTTCACTTTGAGGGAAAACTATTTTGGCGATTTTACCAAATTCACCACTTTCGAAGAATACACCCAGCGCCGGGCTCTGGAGAAAAACGAAGACTTCGGGCCTAAGCCAGATGCAGACTACTGGCACATCTTGAAGACGGAAAACGACCTAAACGTGCACTTCACGTTTTCGGCCCGCAACGGAATGATTGTCTTGCCGTGCCAGGTGTTCGATTACTGCCGCCACATCAGCCTCAATCTCGACTACTTGGATGTCGACATCCATTTGACCAAATTCTACATGGACTTGCAGGCCAACTTCTCCACCGTATATGGGTACCAGATGCAGGAGATGCCGGATCCGGAGCTTGTTTTCGACATAGACCGCTACCAGAACGAGGTGGTGGAGGGCCCTGAGAGTGTCGTCGACGGCTTCTGCGTGCACGCACACCGCATGCTTGGAATCGACAACCTCACCTACCAATGCAAGTGGGATTTTGCGTGTGAGTCGATTGTGCTCGACTCGGGCCCACAGCTTTTGAACGGGCTCTCGTTGGCGCGCTCCAATTTTGCCATGGGCTTCACGGACTTGGAAAACAAGCTTCTGTATGAAGTGCCCACCATCTACGACGCTGCGCATTTTAGTTTCCGGTGTCCCGAGCTCAAAGTGCGTCTCTCGACCGACGTTCAGGATGTGTTTATGGAGATTCTCGTGGACGAGATCTTGGTGGGGTTCAACGACGTGGCCAACTCGCGCTACTCCAGCCGAGTCAGCGTGTTGTTGCCCAGCATCATCGTCAAAATCGTGAAGGGCGCAGAAATCTACGCTTTTCTACAGACAGCCTTGACCCTCACTGATTTCTGCCAGAAAAAGAACATGTCGGAGCACCGAATGTTGCAGCAGGCGCACGTGAGACGAAATGATGCCACCACCCACCGAACGCCGTTTTACCTATTCTCCGAGTCAAGGGACGATGTGTATACTGACGCTTTGGGAGCAGTGTACCCGTCTGTCTCGTTGCCACCAGCACCTCCTCCATTGACGGATGAATACTACCAGATCCGCGAGGGAAGTGATGTGAGCTCGGCCAGCTCTGCTGGATCCACTATTTCGTCTTTTTCGTCCAGCTCGGGCAATCTGGACTCGGGAATGAACCCCACCGTCGACTACTACGACCCAGATTTCGCCCCGAAGAAAGTTCCGGATCCCGAATGCACCTCCGACAGCTTCATTTTGGAATTTGACGCGGTTCTGGCCTTCGCAACCCCCAAAGCCTTGGTTTGTCTCTCCAATGTGGTGCTCCAAAGCCACAATTTGGAATTCTACTGTTTGGTGGACCGCTTGCATCGGGAAACCATCAAAAAACTCAAAAACTTGATAATGCCTCGCCAAATGGCCGACAACTTCCGGGTGGTGTGTCCATCCGTAGACTTGAAGATGTGCGAGGAGGCGGTGTTGTCGCCAGAGGCAGTGCACTGTGCTTCGCCGTCGTTTCGAGTGATTTCAGCGTCCATAGTGGAACCGTCGGTGGTGATTTCAAAGGAGACACGCAGTGTTCGGAAGAGCTTCGTGCTTGAAACGTCCACCAGCACGCAAATGGCGGTCCACGTGAAGGATGTGTTTGTTTCGGTTTCCATACCCAGTCACTTTTCTGCAGCATTGACAGTGCATGTGGACTCATTTGAGATGTGGAAAACAGACCAAAAAGATTACCTTCAGTCGGTTCTGTCAGCGCAATTTGGCAGCGTGCTGGTGAAAGTCAATCCCGAGTTGGTCAACGAGGTGTTGCAGTTTGTGGATTCGTTGAAAAAGGGCCTGCAAACAGCCAGGGAAAACCTTGAGATTGCCTCCCACGCCTCCAAAAGGTGGAGGATGCAGGTGATCTACGAACTAACCAAATTCGGCTTGGAGCGTGGAATCCAACAAGACCCAAAGGTCATTACGAACCCAGCAAGCATTCTCCGTTTCAGCCGAGATCACGTCAGGGTTCACGACAGCTGGCGGGTCATCACCAAACTTCGGAGTATGAGCCAGCGCAATAATGCATACCTGGATCTTCGAAAATCGGGCTTTTCGGCGCCAAAAGACGCCTTGCCGTACATTATACACGCCTTCAGTCGCTGGAGAACATGGGAGGGCAATCTCACACAGCGAGAACACTTTTTTAACGAGATGCTTGGCCAGAACGAAGACACGGAGGGTTACGAGATTTCAAATTGGGGACTCAAAAGCTTTGAGGTGAGTTCTTTGAGCGAGACGAGTCAGCATTCGGATTATGTTGCTGTTCAGGATTTGCAGGCGCAATATGTGAACGGGCCATCCTGCGAGCTCGTTGTGAATATCGATGGGTTTGATGCTTCCGTGAGTCCGCAACTCTGTGGAATGGTGCGGGGTTTGACGAAGCAGAGGGAACGGGAACGGGAACGGGAACGGGAGCAGGAGCAGGAGCAGGAGCAGGAGCAGAAACAGGAACAGAAACAGAAACAGGAACAGAAACAGGAACAGACACCGAAAAAAAAGAAAAGCATCTTCTCCATTTTCAACGTCAAGCAATCCCACACGCGTCTCCAGCTTCCTACAACGTTCATGGAAATCCACAGCTACGAAAGTATCTTGTCGTGTGAGTTCGATACCGCGCTCAAAATTTCCGCCGAAACAAAGGAGTTTGGTTTTTCGTTTGGTGTGGAAGAGGGAAACGTGAATGCCGTTGTTCGTGAGCTCTCCTTGGTGTTTGCTGGTTCCAAGGGCCCCAGGCTTGCGAAATTTGCCGGAATTGTTGATGTCTCACTAAAAGAACTCGATGTGAAGGTGTTGGATCTTGACGATACTTTGGTCAGCGCCCTTTTTGGGCTCAAGCGTGACATGGAAGTGTTGACGGAGCAAAGTTCCAAGAAACATACGATGGACGAGAAACTGGACTCCGTGGACCCAAAAATGGATCAAAAACTGGAATCCGTGGACCCAAAGATGGATCAAAAACTGGAATCCGTGGACCCAAAAATGGAGGACAACTTTGCCAGCTTTGCTGGGCTAGTTTTGCCTAGCTTGATGCTTAATGTGGACTTGGCAAGGGCGTCCTTATACACTCAATTTTTGGAGCCGCTTCGTTTCTACACCTCTGTATCGAGGAGCACCCTTCAGTTGCAAAGCTCCGCAGAAGATGTGTGGTTGGACTATTCCTATGAAAAGGTAACGTCGGATTTATCGGTGTTGGACACCACCATCCTCAGAGCAGAAAGTTCTCGCTTCAAAGCCAACATCACAGCGTCTCTTGTCGACGAGAAGTTGTTGGTCCGCAGCATGATACGTTCTGGGTTCTTTAAAACAACCACACCGCTGCTTTTCTCGGCGGCCGATTTGGTATTAACGAACTGGGCCGCTTGTGCAGACAGGGTGGAAAACATTCGAGGAATGTGGAAGCCAAAAAGTGCAAAAGACAAACCAGAGCAGAAGGGGGCCAGCGTGCTGCAGAAAACCAGCCAGACTCTTGTTGACAATCTCCTATTCCACCTTGCCATACAACAAGAGTATTGTGGCTGGTCGACATATAAGGAACACTCTCGATACTCGTTCGAGACCGAAGGAATCGATGTGGCGGTGCTGAATGTGGATGCGGCCCAAAAGTGTCATCTTTACGGGCACTTCAACGTGCCGGCAACGCGTCTTTCTATCGTGGATCAGCTGTTCTCCACGCGGCTTTCAACGGTGGTGGATTTCAACCTCATGACCAAGATCTTCAACGAGAAACAAGCCTCGGGGGCAACGAGGTCGCTTCAGATCGAACTGGAGTATTTCCGGGCATGCTTCAGCCCCAGTGTTGTTTTTAAGTTGTACGATTTCGCCGACAGTTTCCAGCAACTTTCCCGAAAGCACCAAACACTCTGCAGGTCAAACAAGGCTGGCGGAAACGAGCAACCCGAGGAGACAGCTGTGGCCAGAGCAGAAATGGCGCCACAACCCGGCAAGAAACACGGCTTGGCCCCACAGAAAACCAACGTCGGCCTCGGGTTCTGCTCCGTGCACGTGCTCCTCCACAACTTCTGCGTGGGCTGGCTCTTTGACACTGCATACAAAGATTATCCCGGCTTCATTCTTGGCGCAGAGCGGATCTTCGCCGTGACCAAGGCGGATTTGGGCAAATTGACCGTGATGGACGGCTATTTGTCGGTGGCCAACGGGTCGACGGCGTCCACGTTCTACAGCCACTCGTCGGAAAGCCACAACTTGAACCGGGCGTTCATGCCGAAAATGCAGTTGAACTACTGGGTTTCCGGCGACGGGAAGCTCTGGGCCTCGCTCATGGGCGACATATTGGATGTGCAGTTCATGTCAAACTCCACAGTTGCAATTGAGCGGGCCATCCACTCGGTGAGTCAAGTTGTGGCGCATTTCGAGCGCCGGAGCCAGCGGGAAGCAGAAAAGGGGACGGGCGGACGGCGGCACGGCGAAGAAACCCCAGAGGCAGAAGCGCCGGGAAAGCGACCCCATCCAGAACCGGAAAAGAAGCAGAGGAAAAGAGAAAGCGTCTTCACCCCCAGTTTCTCCGCCGTCCAATTCTCCATCAAGTTCGCCGGCTCAAAGGTGTACATCTACCAGCTCCAGGAAGGCAACGCCGACCAGCCGCCCTCTCTTACCCTACACGCTCCGGCCGTGCAAGTGGTGATCGGGTACGACTACCGCAAGAGCCACAGCAAAAAACACCGGATGCACAGCGAGATTCTCGTGACTCAATCGGACAACACGGTGTTTTCTTCATGTGTGCCAGTTCTCCAGGATTTCATGGACGCGTCCAAGACCGTGATCAAAAAAGACGCCAAAGGAACCAGTGCCAGCCCGGATTCCGACTTGGGCATGATTTTTCAGGAAATCGACTTTCTGCTTGGCCTCATTGTGGAAAAACAGCGGATTTGCCTCAGTTGTGAGCCCACGGCCAAAGTGGCGGCGGTGGTGGAGTTTGACGGAGCCTCGGCGTCGGCGTGCTCGGGGAAAGAAGCATTTGAAGCGGTATACATCATGGCCCGTTTCAGCTCCATTTCCGTTTTGCTCCAGCATATGTACTCGGACGAACGGAGCGGCAGTTTTGGCATAGACACGGCGATTTTGTCGTCCATGGTGTCGTTTAAGCCGCAGGTGGAGCTTGTGACGAGCTGCAAAGTCAGTGACATTGTGGGGAGCGTTCGGATGAAGCAGTACCAGGATGTTGACTTGTTCATGGACATATGGAGTCTCGAGCGAGAGAAGGGAAAGGACAGAGAAAAAGAGAGGGAGGAGAGAGAAAAAGAGAGGGTGAGGGAGGAGAGGGAGAGGGAGAGGGAAGAGAGAGAAAAAGCAGAGGACGAAAAAGCAGAGGAAGAAAAAGGACCCAAGGACCAGACCCCCGCCTCCCTCGAAATCATCCTCTCCAAAGCCTCCATCGAAGTCGATTTCGGAGCAGCGCTTGGAAAAATGGCCCTCAACGTCGACACAGCGTGGGCCATGTCCCGGAGAACCAGCTCGTGGTTCTACGAGCTCAGCACAGGACTCCAGAAGTTGCAAGTCACATCCGAGGGCCGTTTGGGCGGCAGTTTGCAGCTCCACGCCCTCCACTTGAGTTCAGCCGTGGACTGGAAACTCGACCAAATGCTCAACATTCCATTGATCCACATGTGTGGCGGCTTTGGCCAGTTCACGGCCAAGTTAGTGTTTGACGAGCACGTGTTTCTGATGTGCCGCATGAGCCAGTGGCATTTCGACGTGTACAACCGGAAAAACGGACACAACATCTCCAAAGACCACTTGTTCGTCAGCATCCAGTACCACAGCATCGAGGTGTTTTTGACGTCGTTGGCGGCGCTGGAATTCTACGACATCTACACCACCATCAGCCGCATGGTGGAGGAGAAAAGAACGTCCTACCGGGAGATTCTCAAGGACTCCAACGCCCAGCCACCGGTCCTGCGCAACCCGCTCGACGTGGTGAAGAAACTCGAAACAAAAATCGAGGTGGCCACGGGAATCACCCTTGTGCAGGTGTACCCGTACTCGTTCAGCGACGCCAACGTGTTGGTGGTGGAGTTGGACCGGTCACGGGTGCACTTCACCCAGAACGAGTACGCCGAGGGCATCTTCAACCAGATCGAGCTCCAGCTCAACAACGTGCGGGCTCTGTTTCTGGCCACGCCGGGCATCTCCGTGGCCAATGTGCACGACTTCGAAGTTTCCCAGTTGATCCGCTACGCCGAGTCCGCCAAAGGCGGCCAGATCCTCAGCCTCCCCAAGTTCATGATCTCCATGAGAACTTACCAGAAATATAACACCAATGTGGTGGAGCATCTTTTCCTGTCGCTGTTTGGAGGAACCGTTGATATACGCTGGAATCTTGGGTCTGTCAACACCGTGAGAGAGATGTATGCTGCACACAAGCGGGCGCTTTTTGCCCGGACAGAAACCAAGGCCGGCGTGGACGACTCGGCGGATATGGACTTGGATGCGGCTCACAAGGACATCGACCACGACATCCAGGAAACCATGCAGAAGGTGGAAACCTCCAAGTTTCTATACACGGCCTTGGTGCCTCCAATAATCGAAGCTCCACAGTTGAAGGAGTTGGGCACAGCGACGCCGCCGTTGGAGTGGTTTGGGTTGCACCGGAACAGGTTTCCCGATGCGGCACATCAGTTGGTGATTGTTACGCTTCAAAAGCTTTTGAGCGAGATTGAGCACGAGTACTCCAAGACTTTGGGAAGGGCTAGATAGACATGGCGATGCAGGCATGGCTCCAGCCTGTTTCATTGTAATAAGCAAGTGAATAAACCACTTGCCAGTACATAGCATTAGATCGAAAGATTGTCTTTTGTAAGTGATCAAATTGCCTGACAAGATTGTAAAAACATAGCAGGGTAGTTAAAACAGAAGGGCATATGGGGTAATATCGAAAACTGTTAAAAAGAGTTAATAAAAATAAACAAACTAGAAGAATAACGTTCGAAGATGATGCAGCCGAAACCAAAGAATATTTGTAGATATAGTCTTTTACTTACGATGAAGGCCATAAGAATAAAATACCTGGATATGTTGGACAAGCTCAGAATTAGTAGAACTATGGTAGGAGTGTATATAATAATTTTCTAACTATGTTATCAAAGGCAAAGCCAATGAAGAATTAATCTTATATGCTTGGTACGGTTCTGCATGACTATCAACATTTGCTACCATACATAAAAGAGTTGGATCCAAAAGAAAAATAATAATAAAAATAATAATTATATAATATATTTGAATGATAGTAAAAATAGAATAAAGGATCCCTTCTTATTTAATGACAAGTTTAGATAAAGCTGCAAAAGCATAAATAGTCCTTTTCCTCACTCCATTATCAGAAGCTGGTCGGATTTAGATATATTCAAAGCTGGTCGGATTTAGATATATTCAAAGCTGGTCGGATTTAGATATTAGAAAATTGGATTAAAATACAGCACAATAATAATAAAACTGACAATAAAGTGGTTTTGGTAGTAAGAAAAGAAGAAATATTAGAATACGAAGAAGATAAGAATTGAAGAAATACTAGAATACGAAGAACATAAGAAAAGAAGAAATACTAGAATACGAAGAGAAGAATTATAAATCTATATTGCAAAAGCTATTGAATACTGCGAATTAGATGTTTTGGCTATGAAACAGGTTTGGAAAATTTAGATTCTTGATGAAAATTAGATATAAATATTACAGGTGATATATACTTGATCGCAACTAAGCATGGATTTATGCAATCATTCTCTAAAATGTTGAGCTATGTGCCTTCGACTGAACTCATTTTTAAGCAAAGCTGTATATGGAGGTAGAGTTATAGCTAAATGGGGTATATGATGAAATATAATTATGCTGAGTGGTTTCGTTATATCCTAGTGCAATGAAATTGTTGAAGCATTGTTACGGAAACCTGTAAATAAAGTAAATTGGGATTTGCATGGTATATATAAAGTTAGGTCATAATGAAGATCTGATGCATGAAGCTATCTAGTTTTGTACCAAGAAGAGACGATAATGGGAGATAATGGGAGATAATGGGAGATAATGGGGTTGGTTCAAAAATATGCAGGTGTTTATCATACTATGACTTGCTAATTGCTAGAGACCAAAATTTTGATATAGTGTATAGAGGGACTATTATTCAGCTCTTTTATAGACAAATTAATAAGTTAAAGGATGATCATGGAATAAATTATATTATTGATAAAACATTGGAATAAATTATATTATTAATAAAACATTGGAATAAATTATAATAAAACATTGGAATAAATTATAATAAAACATTGGAATAAATTATAATAAAACATTGGAATAAATTATAATAAAACATTGGAATAAATTATAATAAAACATTGGAATAAATTATAATAAAACATTGGAATAAATTATAATAAAACATTGGAATAAATTATAATAAAACATTGGAATAAATTATAATAAAACATTGGAATAAATTATAATAAAACATTGGAATAAATTATAATAAAACATTGGAATAAATTATAATAAAACATTGGAATAAATTATAATAAAACATTGGAATAAATTATAATAAAACATTGGAATAAATTATAATAAAACATTGGAATAAATTATAATAAAACATTGGAATAAATTATAATAAAACATTGGAATAAATTATAATAAAACATTGGAATAAATTATAATAAAACATTGGAATAAATTATAATAAAACATTGGAATAAATTATAATAAAACATTGGAATAAATTATAATAAAACATTGGAATAAATTATAATAAAACATTGGAATAAATTATAATAAAACATTGGAATAAATTATAATAAAACATTGGAATAAATTATAATAAAACATTGGAATAAATTATAATAAAACATTGGAATAAATTATATCTATAACGGCATTAACTCCTTAGCTCCATACTTGATTACCTGTTTTCATTCTGAATCACCATTAGCTGGATCTATATATTAGCTTCAATAAACTCACCTACTCTCGTAGATGTTTGGACTAATCTTCTATTCATTAACGCCCATCTCCTTAGTTGGGTATAAGTATTTAATATTTAAAGTTTTAATAATCTGTTTAACTATAAAATAACCATAGTTAATAAAAGAATGAAGAAATGTCTTAGTGGTATGGTGTGTATATAACTTATATTTCTGACCCTTACGTTTAATAGCTTGTTATGAAGACATTAAGGTGACTTAAGGTTTAGAATCTAAGTTCATACCCCGGCGAAACCGGGATTTCCTACAATATTACCTATTTAGGTTACCCATATACCATATTTCATTTTTAGTTCTATTAATAGCATCATAATCTATGTTTAGTTCCGTTGATCTTAATTTACCATTATAAAGTCTATTATATATGGATTGTGAATA
>NLAF01000312.1:44257-65140 GCA_002374645.1 Metschnikowia shivogae | reverse complement strand
CTTGCAGTTTTTAACTTATGTTTTAAAGCTAAGGTTAATGCACAAGACATAACAAGAAGTCAAATAACTCTTCTAAGACTAGAGAAATTCCCTGCAAAGGAGTAGTAACTAATTAAACCATTAATTTTATTATTATAAAAGCTTATAATTGTATAGTGACTTAAATTAACTAAATCACGTCTAGAAGTGGCTAACACTTCTCCTAATTTGTTTTGACGTACGAATTTATTCTTCTTTAGTTTTTCAGTTATACTTTTAAGATCAGCATTTATAATAAGTCTTCTATGTATACGATGTGTGTTACCTGTAGATTTATTGATATATACAGTCTTAGAAGCTCTAAGACATCTTGCACCAAGAAAGTTAAATCCATCTTTTGTATTTACAATAGTAGTATTAAGGTCTAGACCTAATTTGATTAGGAAATCTTTAATATTATGTTTTATAGAGTATGCTTCTTTTAAAGTACCAATGATTAATATTAAAAAATCATCTGCATATCTTGTAAAGATCATACGTCTAAAATCTGGGTCATATAAATTAGTAGATTCCATAGTTCTTAATTTCTTAAGTAGTTCTAGTCTAATGATAGGATCCTTGTATCTTCTTTGGACTATGCTTTTGTAAGCAAGTGATTGTTTACGAGCTTTTCCTTTATTAAATTCTAAAATATATTTATCCATATATTTATCAAACTTATCTAAGACTATGTTAGCAAGCAGCGGACTTAAAATACTTCCTTGAGGAGTACCTAAAGCCCTATATTTAAGCTTACGCCCATTAAATATACTTACTACTTTAAGTGATTTATTTATAAGTTCTAAAGTACGTTGACACTTAATCGATTCCTTCAAAATAGACATTATAATATCGTGAGGAATACTATCAAAACATATGGATATGTCTCCATTTATCGCAATATTATAGTTTCCACCTTGAAGATGAAGATTTTTTAGTGCTGAATGTGTAGATAAATTTGGTCTAAACCCATGAGAAGTAGAACTAAACTTAGGTTCGTAAATTTTCTCTAGTACTATTTGCATAGCTTTATGCACTATTTTATCTCTTGGAGATGCTATTTTAAGAGGACGCATCTTACCATCCGATTTAGGTATCTCAACCATCCTTGTTGGTCTAAAATCTCACATTTTCATCCCATTTAGAAGCTTGCACTTGCTTACATGTATCTGGATTATTTGCAAAATCCACTCTTGGTACTTTACTCCAAGTTTCTAAGATTTGGTCCATATACAGGGCTTATAGCTGCTATAATTCAATTATAGTCATTTGAATGACAACTACAACTACAACTACAACTACAACTACAACTACAACTACAACTACAACTACAACTACAACTACAACTACAATCACACCCACAACTACAACTACTATCACACCCACAATCAAATTTAATCTCCTAACTTCCAACTTCTCCAATTCCTCGCCACACCGCTGAGCCGCCTCTCCGGCCTCCTGTCCGTATCTGCTTAACCAGCCCTCAGCCACTAATACAACCCAGTCACTCCCCCCGACAGCGCCGGCTCCCCTGCAGTAGTTCTCTCTGTAGCTCGCCCAGATTCGGATTCACCTCGCGGCGGAGCCAGTACCGGTCCAAATACGCCCAGTCGTCCAAGAACACCACGTTGCTCCGAGTATTCATCACATGCGAGAGGTGCCGGTTCAACTCGGCGTAGGTCTGCAGCCCGGGCTCCTGCACAATGACGTCTAGCTGCTCCACCACCACCAACACATCGCCCAAATAGGCACCGATCTCCGCCACACTCACCACCCGCTGGTACTCAAAGTGGCGGAGCCGCTCGGCGTGCGGAAACGCCCGGGCTGCCGCAGCTAGCGCCGCCGCCGACGTGCTGTTCACATACACAACCGGGCCGGGGTTCTCCGGGAGCGCCGCAAAGAGCCGCTGGAGCGCTGCCGCCGCCCCGTCACGTGTGGAGATGTGCCAGAGCATGGCTGGCGGCGCCGCGGGCGCGATCACGTGTGTTGCGGGTCACGTGTGTGGTCGCGGGTCACGTGTGCCATTCATCGTGTGTGTGATCACGTGCGCGGTCACGTGCTCTCGCACGTGCTCACGCGCTCACGCGCTCGCGTGCCCTTCTGCCCATCGCCGCACACTCGCCCCCCATGAGCGACAGGAGAAAAATCGTCGGCCCCGCCGACGCCGTGCGGCCCGTGGCGCCCAGCAAGCCTGGCCGCCCCCATGCCGGAGGCGTGCGGCCCTTTTTCGTCAAGTCCGGCCTCAGCACCAACGCAAACGGCCTGGCCTACCTTGAGGTCGCAGACACCATCATCGAGGTGGGCGTTTTCGGCCCCCGGCCCATCAAAGGCTCGTTCGTGGACCGGGCGTCGTTCTCCGTCGAGACAAAATTCCTCCCCTACGTCACCCAGCCCGACGAAGCGTTGCACAACGGCCAAAACGGCGGCGCCGGCGTGCGTACAGGATTGACCAACGTCGAGCAGAAGATCAGCACGTTCGTGGAGACGGCGTTTCTCCCGGCGCTTCTCTTGGAAAAGTACCCCAAGTCCACCATCGACGTTTTCGTCAACGTGCTCTCGTTCAATGCCGACACCACGTCGTTGTCGAACTTGATGGCGTGGGTCACCAACTGCACGAGCTTGGCGTTGGTGGACTCGGGCGTGGAGGTCCGGGACTTGGTCACGTGCGGCCACGTGACCCAGGCCGCCGGCGCCGTTTCGATGGATGCGCTGGCGGTCGACGCTGCAGGCTCCAGCGAGTGCGTGGCCTCGTTCATGGCCATGAAAAACGGCGAGATGCTGGCCTTCTGGGTGCAGGGCGACGGCTCCCAGGAGGACGTGTTGCTGCTGCTGGTGCACGGGTGTCTTGAGATGGCCTCTCTCGTCCGCAGCAACCTCAACGGCTTTCTACTTGGGGCTGCACTGTGAGTTTCTTCGCTGCTGCGTGCAGGTCGGCGGGTTTCGGCCTCGAGTGCCGGAACGACGCTGGTACGGGGATGGCTTGCACTGAGGTCCACGCGGCCACGTGCATTATTTATTGAGCGGCGTCTCATGTGTGCTGTGTGATTCTTGCTGTCAAATACAATCAGCATGCACTCCTTCGTGCTTGTCATCTCTCGTCCGTCGTTCACCTCTGAATCGCTATTGCTCCTTCTTCTCATCAGGACTGAGCTCGTGAAGTGCACTCTGGATATGGATCAACTTGCGTGCCAAATCGGTCACAGTAAACGTGTTTTCAGAGACATCGTCGTTGTAGATCAAAAAGCGCTTGGTGATTTCGATTCCCGTGGATCTGGAAATCATTTGCGCGAGCTTGGCGTAGGTTTCCAACACATTGGGAGACTTCGACACCAACGAAAAAATCGGCGTTTGGCTGTCCAAGTCTCCAAACTGGGAGAATGTGCTTTGACGCAAATCTTGGGCCAAGGCGGAGATACTGCCGTCGTCGGCGTGTGCAGGAATCTCGATCTTTTGGTACCTGATCTCGATCGGTGTGGAGATGTAGGCCACGTCATGTTTCCCGTCAATGTGGTAGCGGAACTCGAAGAACCCGCAGTCCCAAAAAAGCTGCTCATTGCTGAAGGTGAGCTTTCCACTGCCAGCGTCGCCTGTATACTGCCAGCGGTTCTGGGACGAGATCAACGTTTTGTACCGGGAATACGACGACTGGGTGATCCTGTATAGACCAACCCAGTCGTTCTTGGAGTGGTTTTCCGGGGCGGAAAAAGAGACGGAGATGGGCTCGCCAACGTAGAAGGCCGGGATCTCGTCCTGGCTGTCGACTTTCAACACGTAGTCGCTGTTGACAAAGTACTTGCTCTGTGACAACTCGGAAATGGACTTTGTCCGATTGTCTTTTTCGTAGAGCTTATCAAATGACTCAAAAAAGGAATTCAGCCGCTTCTTATCAAAGGAAAAACTCAGTCTCTTGTAGGAGCTCGATCTTCTTTCGGAACTCTTCTGCAAGCTCTCGGGAATAAAGTGCTTCTTGAGCGTTTTGGTCACGCCCGAGTCCTTCATCACGGCAGTCTCTCCGTAAACATTGATCATGTGCACCTTTTCAATGAAATTGATGCGGAAGAAGTTGTTGACGGTCCATAAAACACAGAGAAGAATGTTGTCGAAGGTGGGCACTATAAGGGTGATGCCCATGACTCCGCAAACACCAAAAACCTGCTCCGGGTTGTTCAAGTAGCGGTAGACCCCTGCCTTGGTCAATTGAGATCTCTGTGGCATCAACAGCGACTTGGGAATGAAAAAGTCGCCGTAGAACCAGCCAAAGTAGCCTATGGAGTCGATGATGCTGACATTGATCCAGATTTGCGTGAAAACAAGCACCAGCCCCAAGAACACCCGCAAGTAGAAGTGAGGCACTCGTCCAAAATCAGCGTTCAAGAAACGGAAAAAGTTCAAGCCAAAGAAACTGGAGTACGTCAAGTTGATCAAGGAGTTGTAAAGAACAGCAAAGTTGTTCAACGAGTTTTCAACCGGGATCAGGTTGGCAAGGTAGAACCTGGAAAACACCTTGAACTTCGACTGCAAGAACAACACCGCATTGATCAGCACGCACTCCAAGGCCTTGATCAAAAGCGCCAAGAAAAAAAGCATCCGGGTGACGATTGTGGCGTTGGACCCGGATAAAGACGCCAAGATGGGAATGAGCACCAGGTACGTGACCACGTTGACCATATTGATGAAGTCGCTGGCACGAAGAAAGTTGAAATTGGCCAAACCGACCAACGGCTTCATGTTCTGGAAGTGCGTCAAGTCCTTGATCTTGATGAGCTTCAAGAGGCCGCTTTCGCTGGGCGAGGGGCCGTAGATCTTATCGATGTGGGGGTTTTCGATATAGTGCAAAAACACCATCTGGAGGAAATGGCCAAAAACCGCCACCGTGAGCACGAGATACGATTTGGCTATAAGGGCGAAGCCGTAGTAGCCAATGTAGCCGATGGAGTACATCGGGTGGGGGAACATTTCGAAAACTCCATCGAAGATCAAGTCGTCGTTGTTGATCTGCCGGAAGAAGAAATCACCCCAGTACCATGCGTAGTCCTTGATGGTGTTGTGGGCGTTGATTTTGACCCACAAATTGAACAAGATAAGCGACACTCCGGCAATCACCCGGCCATATAAGACGAGGGCATCGCCCCTCATGAACTGGAAGTCGTCGGCAACACAAACCGCCACAAAGAGACACACAAAGGTGGTGAAGTCCTGCATCAAGATCAAGTCCACCACCTTGCGGAAAATCAACCACGTGTTGAAATCGACCGGGTATCGCTGGATTTGGTAGTCTCTTCCCATTTGAGTCTGGACCTCCGTTTTCACGAGCCGCAGCGCAAGCGAATGGTTGTCTTTGTGGAATATTCTGCTCCTTTCTGCCCACGCCACGAGCTGAAACTTGTTGCTCTGGCGGTTGAGAAGGTAGCCGATTCCAAAGTTGTAGCAAAGTCGCCAGAACACGTAAAAGGCGGTGAAAAGGGGAATCCGGGACCTGGAGTCCACGGCCCAGAAAACCGCCACGTTGGCGGCCAAGAGAGCGACGATCGCCAACTCAAACATGGACTTGCGCACCGTGGGGTCGAAGAGCGTCTTGACCATGTCGTGGGTCTCGGGGACCGGGAAGGTCTCGCCGTTGAAGGTGATGCCCCTGCGTTCCGTCTTGGCAGGCATTGGGTCTGTCACGTGGAGGCGGGGGGTCCAAGGGCGCGTGTTTGTCACGTGACTGGCGTGGCGGGAAGCACGTGACTGGCGTGGCGGAAAGCACGTGACTGGGCGAGAGCTATGGCGTGTGGTGCCGGGGACGATGCCAGGGGACGATGCCAGGGGACGATGCCAGGGGACGATGCCAGGGGACTTCTGGCAGGAACAATGGGGTGCACGGCGTGGGCGGCGGAGCTTATATAAAGCTACCAAAGTGCATGTGATTTTGGCCTGCCATTGTGCAGGCTCAAAAGCGCAAAAACTAGGGGCACCAGACGTGTATTACTATATACCTGGCGCACAGCCAGGGCTCATCGGCTGCTTGACTCGCGGGCAACTGGGCTCCGTGGTTGGCTGTAGATGCCGGGCCATCCAGTCCAGCCAATCAGTCAGCCATCCAGCCGCTGATCCACCTTGGTTCTTCAGGAAGTGGGTTCGGGCTCTGGCTCTGGGGCGTCAGGTGCCTTCAAGCACAAGTACATAGCGTGGAGGGCGCCAGGAAGGTAGAAAAAGAAACACAAGACGACATTAAGGGCAACCGACTTTCCAGATTGGCCACTGGCATACCACGCAGCCATGGGGGGAAGAACCAAAGCTATTGTTAGTAAAACAATTGACTGACTGTGATGCTTTTACTTACACAAAAGAACCTTGGAGTAGTTATCCTGTACTGTGGACGCCACAGGATCGTCGGCGGTGCGGAATTCGGTGTGGGTGTTAGCAAGGTTAGACATGATAGCAAAAAGTTAGATGGGCGGCAAATATGGGGGAGCCAGGGCTGCTTTTATAGCTGTGCTGAAGCACAAAAAGGCGTCACAATTGTGTTTGCGGCGGCTGCTTGTGGCAGGGTGCAGCGGCGGTGCTGTGTGCAGGCATGGATCATGAAAGACGGTGTTAGTCTGTGATGCAGGCGGTGTTGTGGGTGGCTGTGGTGGGGGCCTGTTGGTCCGTGGGCTGAAGACTGGCCGTTTCCGGGGTGTGCCCGATTTTTGGCGGCGGCTGCTAATTTCTGGCCGGTGTTTTTTGCACCCAATACGCATGCACACCGAAAAGCGAGAACCGAATCCACAAGCAAGGCTGTATTCTACACAATTGTAACTTACACAATCCAGAAGCCACAATCAGAAATTCCGCTTGCAACTTTCGGGAGTCTGGACCTTTAAGTCCCAGGTGTTACAGTATGCAGGGTTCAAGTTGCCAGCTTTCATTGACAGTTTTTGAGCCACGAACCACTGAACTCATCAGTTGTCGAGGCTTCTTGTCCCTGTACCTGTATGAAAGCCCAGTCACCGTGTTTCCTACACTCATGGGCATTTGGGTTATTACCTTGGTAATTCCACTAAATCATCTGAAGCCTTCAGAAACTGGTTTGGAGAACTCGCTTCAGGGATACAGCCGCCATAGTTGGATGCAGGAAGATTCTCTACCAGAGCCGCCACAGTTGGATGCAGGAAGATTCTCTGCCAGAGCCGCCACAGTTGGATGCAGGAAGATTCTCTACCAGAGCCGCCACTATTGGATGCAGGAAGATTCTCTGCCAGGGCCGCCACTTTGCTGTGGACGGAGAAGCACAATCGTCTATGCAGGACACCATGGTCAGTGTAAGCCGAAAATGGCACACAGCCGCAAAACACGAGAAACGGCTTACCCGAAAAACAATGAAAACACCAACACAGTGAAAATACCAATACTTTGAGATATCATCAGAGACTGCATGATGTAGAGTCCCGTCCAGCGGGAGCTGCGGTGCAGGCAAAAGCTTCAAATGTGGCGGAACGGGGTATTTTGTGAAGCATCTCACAGAGGGCAATTTCCGTTGCTTTCCACGCGTCGTACGCCTGGTCCGAGAAGCCGTTGAAGCGTATTTGCCCTTTCCTGTGTAGAAGGCAGATGTCCTTGGCAAAGCGGCGAGATCCGGGGGCTATGTGCAGGACCGACCACTATTAGCTTCATATTCGCCGCTTCCATCGTCGTGCAGGGGCAGTTTACAGCGACCTTCTGAGGGCAGGGCACAGTTGAAACTACCACGAATTCAGAATAAAAATTACAATAGTAGTTTGACCATATTCATCAGACATGTAAATTATGTGTATCGTTAAATTGATAATATTAAGGAGTAGCCTATGATTTTGAAGTACCAAGAAAATCCCCATTTAGTATAATTATGGTTAGCTACGGCTATCTCGATTCTATCAAGATCATTATGCAGGACCACGCATAAACTGCAATAACTGTGCATAGTTATCTGGAAAGACCTGAGTACTACAATGTTTTAGAGCTGTTAATTACAGTAGACTTTAATTATAGCTTTAATTTACAGGCAACTTTAAGTATTTTAATTTACAGACAACTTTTAGTGTAACTTTTATTTACAGACAACTTTTATTATAACTTTAATTTACAGACAACTTTTATTTACAGACTAACTTTAAGTATTTTAATTTACAGACAACTTTTATTTACAGAGTTAACTTTAAGTATAACTTTTATTTACAGAAAACTTTAAGTGTAACCTTTCTTTACAGACTAACTTTAAGTATAACCTTTCTTTACAGACAAACTTTTATTTACAGAGTTAGCTTTTATTTACAGAGTCAACTTTTATTTACAGAAAACTTTAAGTGTAACCTTTATTTACAGACTAACTTTTATTATAACTTTAATTTACAGAAAGCTTGAATTCACAGACAACTTCAATTTACAGAGTTTACTATTATTATAACTTTAATTCACAGACAACTTTTATTCACAGAGTTAACTTTTATTATAACTTTAATTTACAGAAAACTTTTATTTACAGAGTTAACTTTTATTTACAGACAACTTTAAGTATTTTAATTTACAGAATAACTTTTATTTACAGACAACTTTAAGTATTTTAATTTACACATTAACTTTTATTTACAGACTAACTTTAATTATAACTTTCATTTACAGACTAACTTTAATTATAACTTTATTTACAGACAACTTTAAGTATTTTAATTTACGGAGTTAACAATAGAAGGTAGTTTCGATAGCAGAATATCTGAGATGGTGATATGTGGTCCAAAATGTATGGTTATTCATACAAAGATAGTAAAATAATATAAAAAAAAGTGTATTGCAAAGGCGTACCAAATTATATGGTGTCAATTGATCATAGAAATGATAGTAATGGAAGAGAAAGATGCTAAATACATATACTATGTTAAAGAAAGGACTAATTACAATAAAGAAAGAAATAGAAAAGTTGTGAAGAAGACTTGGAATATATAAATAAAATGCTAGAAATATTGGGCTTAATACAAAGTGTGAAAAAGGTGAAGGGGGGTGGGAGAAAGAATAAATTTGAGGATAGAAACCTTTATTAATAGTTTGAAAATTGAAGAAAAACCTCTTTCAAAATATAGATTAATTGTTTGAATTTAGAAGAGTGATGAAATTCCAAAAAACCCCAGCTTTACTTTTATTTACAGACAACTTTTATTTACAGACAACTTTTATTTACAGACAACTTTTATTTACAGAAAACTTTAAGTATAACTTTTATTTACAGAAAACTTTAAGTGTAACTTTTATTTACAAAATTAACTTTAAGTATTTTAATTTACAGAAAACTTTTATTTACAGACTAACTTAAATAACTTTAATTTACAGTAAACTTGAATCCACAGACAACTTCAATTTACAGAGTACTATTATTACATCATCGACTAGACTCCAGATTATCAAGCAATTCGTTTTTCTACAATTATCCAATTTACCATAATTATCAAATCTAACCACGATCCGAATCACTATTTTAACTACAATTATCAATATTCCAACTCATCACTTTCATCAATATCCCAACTCATCACTTCATCAATATTCCATCACTATGTAGAAGTCTACATCATTCACCCAAGAACCCAAATCAGCTAAAGACAGAATTCGGCCAAAATTGATGACAAAACGGCGTTGAACAATTACACTTTGCTGCATGACAATGAAGGGGCGTAGCTTTTGGGTATCCGCACGGCTATTATTCGTGAGCTCAGCGAGAAGCTAGCCGATTGTTGATGGCCGCTGAAAGTTGTCTGTGCCTGCACACGGGGCACACGGTCTGCACACTAGCTCGCTTGCCAGCTCACCTATCTGCATATAGTTCCCAGCTGTGGTTTCCAGCGGTATCAAGCTTTTCGGCAAACTTCAACATCCTGCATACACGCGCGCTCTTAGTCTCGCCGGCAAACACCGTCCCCAGCATGTCCCAGGTCTCCCAGCTCGCATCCACTTTGGCAGGCATATATGCAGAAACCAAGCGAAAAAACACCGATGTTCGGAAAGCAATAGAAATTGCGCAAAAAGAGGCCAAAATCGTGCCTGGCTCGGTGCCAATCGCATCTCTTCCCACCTCCTCCCTGGCACTTCTCTGTGCCCCCTTGATTCTTGGAATCGACTCCAAAAATGCCAAAATCGTGGCCATCTCCATGTCCGCCATTCTACTGCTTGTTTCCACCGCCTCCATGCCCGAAAAGGCTGCCCGTGACGTGTTGGCCTGTCTCCATACAAACATGCCGTCGCTAGCGCTCGAAATGCTGCTAAAAACACTCCAGATGCTTCCAATGTTTGTGGCAAACTACAACGTCTCGAGAGCAGACTTTTCCTTGGTGCTAGCAGTGGCGGCGCCGCTTCTAAACGGGTCCAGTGCCGTGGTTCTGAATACCGCCGCTGCTACCTTGCACCAGATCTTCTCTTCTCTTTTCGACAAGTTGGGAAGTGAAACCGCCGTGCCCGGAGACGTCTCCGATGACTCCGAGGTCGTGTGGATGTGCAGCCACGTGGCCCGAGACTTGTGCTCCGCCCTCGATGCCCGGCCGGCGGAGTATTTTGGCCCCGAGGTCCGCTTTTCGCCGGAATTTGCCCTCGATGTCTTGGAGAACATCGTGCACGCCAACAGCCGCCACCTCGTCCATCCACGCTTGTTACTGGTGCTCAAAAGCGATCTTTGCCCGGAACTTTTATCGCTAGCACAGACGAAAGCGGCCCATTTTCCCACGTTTGCCCGCTGTTTGAAGCTCTTGTTGCAGTTGACGCAGTTTCCCGAATTGGGCTCCGAAAACGCCGCCTTTTTGGCATTCGCCAACGGCTTGGTCTCAAGTTCCTTACTCTGGCAACGCGTTGTGGTATTGGAACTCTATGGCTCCATTCTCCTGGACATTTCCCGCGTCCAGATTTTGCACGAGCAAGACCCCTCCCTAATTGGGTATATATTTGCTGCTTTGGCCTTGCTGGTGCCGGACCTGTATGTGGTGAACGGCATAGCCTTGTTCCAGGACAAGATATGCACACCGGCCGAACACGGTCCCGTTTTGGGCAAAGAAGCGTCTTTGAAGGTGCAGATCATGGACCATGTCGAGAAATCAGAGCCTCCGACGATTCCGGACTTGTACGTGCCAAATATCGTGCTCAACGGCGTTTTGGGCTTTGCACACGCCGTTTCAAAGTTCGTGTCGGCACTTTCTTCGGAAAACGTCAACCCCGAGACTCTAGAGGCAGACGTTGAATTTGTCACCTCGCTCAACGAAGCCATTTTTCCCCAGATACTGGTGCTTTTCCGCCACTTCATTTTTTCCTGCATGTCCTTGGACTATTTTCATTCCTCCGTCCGCTATCTCCAAAGATACACTCATTCCATCGGCCTCCTCGGCCTATCGCTGCAGAGAGACGAGGTTTTGGAGCTTCTAGCGGGCTGCATCAGGACGGAGTGTGTGCAGGACACGCCCGTCGCCGTGCCCAACACCAATCTTTTGGGACTTGGCGGGTCGATCGTGGAGTCGCTCAGCTCCAGCATACAGGGAGCCGCCGAAAAGGAAAAAAAACGGGCGGACCTGGCGCCCCGCTGCTTCAATTCTCGTCAAGTTCTCTGCTTGCGTGCGTTAACAAACCTCGCTACGTCGTTGGGCTCGACGCTTCACCAGTCGTGGGATGTGATTTTGGTGGCGTTTCAATGGGCGGAGTACTTCGTCAACGGCGCCGAGAATGGCGCTTTGGGGCGCAAACACGATGCAGACTCCTCTCTCAGCACCCACGAGCTCGACGGAATCGAAAACCTGAAACTCCGCTTCTATGACAATGTCGCCCAGTACCAGGAGCTGTCTTTGGCAGAGTTGGTGCAGGCACTCGTGAGGCTTTACGAAGCAGAAGAGGGCTGTCCCTACAACAAGACGTTTTTTCTCAATATGGTGACGAAAATCGCCAAGCTCCCCTTCTCGAGCTTCACATTCTACGACAGCAAAGTGAGAGAAAACGTTTTGGAGTTCTTCTGCCGCATCAGCACCGACAGAGCGTCCAGCTACGAGAGCAGAGCGTACATTGTGGAGTGTTTCACGGAGATCGTTGTTCAGGTAACAAAGAACGGATTCGTGGAATACCCCGATTCGGCGGAGGTTTTGGCGCAGAAGTCCGCCTCTGCTTTCAGCCACCTTCTCTCCAGGCTCCTTGCTCTTGGAACGCCCAAGGAGTATTTGGTTCTCAACTGCGAGACAGAAATGCATTTGGCCATTCTTACCACTCTCCATGCGCTTATTGACGGCTACGGCAAGTACTACCAGAACTCGTGGGAGACGGTGTTTCTGATATTGAACACAGCATTTGTCAAAAGCGACGGCGAAAACAAAAACTTGGAGGACAAGATCCTGAAGTTAATCTCCACTTCGTTCGAGACGTTGAAGTTGATCTTGGACGAGTTCGCCAGCTCGTTGCCTTTCAACCAGCTCAAGTCGTTGATCGACGCGCTAATGAACTTCTGCTCGCAGACCTACGATCTCAACATTTCTTTCAGCGCCGTGAGCTACTTTTGGTTGATTAGCGACTGCATCAACAGCGAGGCCAAATCGGTGGAGCAGGCTGCGACGGAACTCGAGAAAATCACCAACCACGAGCAATTGGAGCGGTTTCTCGACTCCGCGGACGGAAGCCCTGTTTCGTACCAGGCTCTCACTATCTACCTCCTTGCGCAGCTATCCACATTGTCCAATGATTTCCGGGACCAGGTCAGAGAAGGCGCCATCCAGACGCTTTTTCAAATCCTTGATGTCAGGGGAAAACAACTCCACTCCTGGGAGCTTATCTATGATGTGGTATTCCCGCCATTGCTCGAAGTTTCAGGCAGCGACAGGATGTCGCGGAAGAGCTTGGTGGACAGCTACAACCTCATGCTTTCAGGCTTGGTATCCGTGTACTCCAAGTACATGATGGGCTTCGAGAACCTGGAGGCGCAGAAACCAGACGTGGTGCAGAAATTCTGGCAAAAAATGGTGTCTCATCTTTCCCTGGCCCTCCAGCACCATTGGAACGAGTTGGACCTTACGGTGTTCCAGTCTTTCCGCGATCTCTTGATGTTGTTGAGCCAAGCGGAGAACATCCCGCGGCCGATTCTCGAGCTCTTGTTCGAATTCTGGGCTGGTGTCTCCATCAACTATGACTTTGTGCAACCGGAGTACCAGGAAACATTGGCGGTCTACAACAAGACGTTTAAGATGTTGCACTCGCAGATGAAGGAGTTGAACATGGCGCAGGCGGCACGTGCCATGGTGGTGATGAACAAATGCGTCAAGTATCCCGTGTTGAAGGCTTCTGCCAGCGACGATGTGCGTCCTACCAACCTCCAGAAAGCCGTCCTCGAGAACCTTGAGAGTGTGCTTTCTGCCAGCTCAAAAAGCGACATCTGTGCGCTTGTGACACAGCAATTGGCCGAGATTTCCGTATTTCCCTACGGTATCAAGAGCCGTATCGAGAAGAAGTTGGAGAGCAAGTTCGAGGGCAAGTTGAAGATCCCCTCTTTCGTGGCCATCAGCCAGCTTTCGATTGATCTCGTGGCAAAGAGCTTGCACAAGCTTCCGCACATGCAGGAGTTGGTGGACGGGCAGTTTTTGCTCGGGAGAATCATTCGGAGCCTCCTCGAGGCGGTGTACCACCAGAATGACGAAACACCGGGTGCAGGAGCACTCTGGGTCAAAAGCAACGAGATCATGTCCGCCTTGGTTCTCCAGCTCATGGACGCACACGTGACGGGGCTTGAGGAAAAGCACGAGGTGTGGGGTCTACTTGTGGAGTGTCTTTTGGCCAATTTGAGCGGAAACAACGGAGATTACAATGTTAAGCAGTACGAAAAACTCGCCTGCAAGATTCTCCCCGCATTTTTCAACAGCGGCCACCACGACTTGATCCGGCACTTTGTCACGCAGGTGTACCTCCAGTCGTATGTTTACGAGGCGAACGAAGTGGAGAAGGAGTTGATGCAGAGCGGAGAAGGGTACGCTCGGTTGAGCATGTTCCGTTTCGAGGACAGTTTTGGAAGCACGCAGAGTTGCCAGGTCAAGGAGAACAGAGAAATCCGCCTCAAGTGCTTGTCGGAGCTCTTTGAGTTTCCAAAAGAAGGCGGGTTCAGCAGTCAGGTGACCAAAGAAATGCTCTTGACGCGAGTGGCGTTCACGCTCCGGCGCTTCATCGCCGACGAGCGGCTTCTTGGGTGCAGGCCGCTTCCAGAGATCCAGGAGCAGGAGCTTTTGGTTATTTTGGAGGGCTTTTTGCAGGTGGCGCCGGACTTCGACCACGAGAAGTTGCAGGGCATCATGCGACTCGTGTCACGTGGCATAGAGTACAGCGAGCGGGTGGCGGGGATCGAGGCGCCCATGAACGCCCTCTTGGCCCTTCCGTAGTACCGGAGCAGGAAGCGTGCGTGACGACAGCATGGGAATCTACGGGAACTCTGAGTTGAGGCGGTTGACGGCATGTGTGCAGGATGGTGCTGCAGTACGGTCTCGCAGGGCCGTTCGATGCCAGAATGCTCTTCTAATTTGACAGAAGGACTGTCAACGTGCGGAGTGCATACTATGCTTAGGATAGTCTTCACCACAATTGGCAGCAAGACCGCGGGCGTATATGCAGGCCACAGAAGCATCCGCGCGCTGCGCACGCATGCTAGGCTTGGCCTAGCGCGCGGTTGTTTTCTTCACACTTCTCATTTGAGCCGGATCTTTTTTTGATCGGTGTTTCACACACATATTTGCCAGCGCCAACACCTTTTCTAGTCCGGCAGGCAATCTTCCGGAAACAAGCCAGTCTGAAAAACCACAAGACCTGAACCAGGCTAGCACAGCGAAACAGAGCGACACAAAGCTGATTAGAGCTGACCACCTGAAACCAGTCAGAAACAGCCACAAAGTGAAAAGGCAGCCTGAAACGAGGCTAGAGACCGCAACCACTTTCAAAGCCCAAAAAGAGCCTGGATCAAAGTCTGGACAGATCCCAAGATGTCGTACCAAGAATTCGACCCAGAAACCGGCGAAGTCAACCGCAAACGGTCGCTCGTCAGGCCTGAGAGACAGCGGCTCGACAAAAACCACCCCCGGTTTCACTATACGCAGGTGGCGTCACAGGAGGCCAACCACCTCAAGATCGACGGCAACGGACTCGAGCCAATCAACGACGAGGCTGAGCCGTATCTCACCAACCGCAGCTCCAACAACTTTGCCGACGAGGAAGGAATACCCTTGATGGACATGCAGGGCCTGCCTCGCAAAAAGGAGGTGTTTGGGTTGAACGACGAAGTGGGCAACTTGAAGCGAGTGGCCAGCAAGCGGGTTCCGGCGGCGGCTGCCAAAGAGCCGCACGATATCTACTTCTGGAAGGTGTACTGTTACGTGATCACGTTCTGGGCGCCGGCCCCGCTCTTGGCTTTGTTCGGCATCAAGGGAAAGGGCCGCCAGTTTGCGTGGCGGGAGAAAATCGGCCTCATCTCCTGCATCTTGTACGTGGGCGCCATTGTGGCATACTTGACCTTTGGTTTCACCCGAACCGTGTGTCCGCTTCCCCGGGAGAAGATCCGCTCGGGAAACGTGACTACTGGCTACTTGATCATCAACGGACGGGCCTTTGACCTTTCCAACTCGCAGCACCCAGCGGCCGCGGGCATTCCGGCCGGAAGCAATGTTCTCTATCCCCCAATCAACGCTGGTGGAATGGACGCGTCTTTCTTGTTCCAGAACGTCAACGGAAATTGCAAGGATCTCATTGTGCCGAAAAGCGACTGCTCTATTCCGCACAACGGCAACGACTTGGCGTGGTACATGCCGTGCCGGGTGTTCCCGCAATACGGCACCACCGAGGTCAACTCGTCCGAGGTCTACTACAACGGCTGGGCGTGCCACACGTCCACGGACTCACGTGAGGCCTACTACGGCTTGAAGGTGGACGGGGACGTCTTTTTCACCTGGGAAGATATCCGCAACTCGCTGCGCAACTTGGTGGTTTACTCGGGCCAGGTGCTTGATTTGGACTTGATCAACTGGATCTCCACCGATGACGTCACCTACCCCGAGCTCTTTGACCGTCTCAGAGATGACGAAACCTTCAAGGGGCACGACATTTCCATGGTGCTTTCCAACGTCGACGACCGCAAGGCCGCCAAGTGTTTGACGGAGATTGTCAAGGTGGGTGTTATCGACTCCGACACCATTGGGTGTATCGCGTCCCAAATCGTGTTGATCGTGTCGCTTGTGTTCATTCTTTCCGTGGTTGTGGTGAAGTTTTTGATGGCGTGCTACTACCGCTGGTTCATTTCCATCCGCCAAGGTGCCAGCACCATCGATACCAAGAGCATGGCGGCACGTGAGCGGGAAATCGAGGATTGGGTAGATAACCCTGCTGCAGTGGCGCCCATTGCTACCGTGGATCCGTTGAACAGAGCAGACTTCAAGAGCAGAAAGACAAATAGACAGTCTGTGTTCTTCACCAAGGAAAACCAGGACATCAACGAGCAGCTGGACAACACCGTGTCGCGTGCAAAGTACACCACAATGTCCACCCAGGCGGCAGGTTTGCACAAGAAGAAATACGCCCGCTCGCGGACTGCCAATACCAGGTCGATGATGTTTCCTCTGTCGGGTGATTTGCTTGGGACGAGACCGCATTCCCAGGCCGACATGCTCGGATCAAGACCGGTTTCGCAGCTGTTCAACCCGTTCGACTTGGGGGCGCCAACTGCGGGTTTGGATGGCTCTTTGATCCACCCGGACGTCGTTCCCCAGCCCCCCGTCGAGTACGAGCCATTTGGCTACCCGTTGGCGCATGTTATGTGCTTGGTTACTGCATACAGTGAGGACGAGGACGGGATCCGGACTACCTTGGACTCCATCGCCACCACTGACTACCCAAACCTGCATAAGTTGCTTTTGATGGTGTGTGACGGAATTATCAAGGGTTCCGGAAACGACCGCACCACGCCGGATATTGTGCTTGATTTGATGACCGATTTCAGTGTTCCGCGTGAAGAGGTGCAGCCATTCTCCTACGTCGCCGTGGCTCAGGGCTCCAAAAGACATAACATGGCCAAAGTGTATGCGGGTTTCTACAAGTACAACGACGACACTGTTCCACCAGAGAAGCAGCAGCGTGTTCCGATGATTACCATTGTCAAGTGTGGAACTCCCGAGGAAGCAGCAGGATCCAAGCCCGGAAATAGAGGAAAGCGGGATTCGCAGATCTTGCTTATGAACTTCTTGCAGAAGGTGACGTTTGACGAGAGAATGACTGCGTTGGAGTTTGCCATGCTCGAGTCCATATACAAAATCACAGGGCTTATGGCGGAGTTCTATGAGATGGTTATGATGGTGGACGCAGATACCATGACATACCCCGACTGTTTGACGCATATGGTGGGCGAGATGGTCAAGGATCCCACCATCATGGGGCTCTGTGGCGAGACCAAAATCGCCAATAAGGCACAGTCGTGGGTCACTGCGATCCAGGTGTTCGAGTACTACATTTCTCACCACCAGGCCAAGGCGTTCGAGTCAGTTTTCGGTGGTGTTACGTGCTTGCCGGGCTGTTTCAGTCAGTACCGGATCAAGGCGCCAAAAGGAAACAAGGGCTACTGGGTTCCGATTCTCGCGAACCCGGACATTGTGGAGCGCTACTCGGATAACGTGGTGGACACTTTGCACAAGAAGAATTTACTTCTTTTGGGAGAGGACCGTTTTCTTTCGTCGTTGATGTTGAAAACGTTCCCCAAGAGAAAACAGGTTTTTGTGGCCAAGGCCGCCTGCAAAACCGTGGTTCCCGACAAATTCAAGGTGTTGCTCTCGCAGCGGCGGCGCTGGATCAACTCCACTGTGCACAACTTGATGGAGTTGGTTTTGGTGAGCGACTTGTGTGGAACCTTCTGTTTCTCCATGCAGTTTGTGATTTTCATTGAGTTGGTGGGAACTTTGGTGCTTCCAGCTGCCATTTCGTTCTCGATCTACGTGATTGTGTATGCCATCGTTTCCAAGCCCACACCAGTTTTGTCTTTGGTGTTGTTGGCCATCATTTTCGGCTTGCCAGGGACTTTGATCGTGGTGACGGTTTCGTCGGTGAAGTACGTGTTGTACTTCTTCATCTACCTCATTGCGTTGCCGGTTTGGAACTTTGTTCTTCCCACCTACGCTTTCTGGAAATTTGACGACTTCTCCTGGGGTGAAACCAGAACCGTTGCTGGCGGAGATAAGGGCGACCACAGTGCCAGCGAGGGTGTTTTCGACTCGTCTCGCATTGTCATGAAGAGATGGAGAGAGTGGGAGAGAGACCGGAGACAAGCAACGGGGCTTTCTGCGCCTGGTGCAGTTTGGGATCCATCCGAGGTTGATGACAAGATGAGCGAGAGTTCTGGCGAGATCTTGCACAACCCATAGTCTTGGGAAGTGAAAGCATTATTTAGAAACCTATCTCCTTGACTCCTACCTTATTGGCAGCTAGAAATCCATAGCGAACAGCATCGCGATCACGTGACGGCCCGCCTGCACCCGTACCTCCCTAAAGCCGGCGGCCAGAAACAAACTGCAAAAATTCCCCGGTTAGTTACTGGAATGGATGTACTTGATCAAGGGAACTAGTAGCACACGCCAAATGGTAATTAAAAAACATTAGCCGCTATAATATCACCCCGAAGGGGATTTCACTAATTTTTATCATTATATGCAGGAATACATATATTAATCTGCTAGCCGTTGATGATCCCGTAGCGGGGAAATAAGCTATCATCTATTAATTTTTAGTTTTTAAAGCACTTATCCAAATGGGTATTTACATAATTTAAATATTTGGAATTAATTAGTCCCGGGGTAAACTGTGAAAATAATCTTATGTACCTGTGAATCCAGATGATGCTTAATTATCCGATGAAACAAGATTCTCCTTCGGGGTATTATAGCCCTGCAGGCTAAATATTACGCCAAAATCTAATATTTTCATGGGCTTTATATTTCATTTTAACAAACTTCAAATTTATTTTGATATCCAAATATAGACTACCATTAAAATTTGAATGTCTATGAAATACACACGATACTATCGCTAGGATAATAAACGAAAATTAATTAATCCGGGAATTCTTTATTCAATGTATTTTATTGGGTATTATCGAAATATTACCATTTTAGGCTAAAATATCAACTTCTGAGAAATAATATAAATAATATCTGTCTATAATCTCTGTAAAAGTAAATATTTTGACCGTGTATGACATTATTAGTAAATAAAAATTCTAGTCACAAAAATAGAGGAGAAACTCCACGATATTATAGCCCTGCAGGCTCATATTAGAATAATGTAAGATGAATAGTTTCACGTCTGAGGACCTTAAAAGCATAAATCAACTAAAATTTCCTGAAGGTGTCCATATAATACAAACGTGCATATAAATGACCAGTCAAAGTGGCATAAATAAACCCAGCCCAGGTATAATATAGATTTTCCATATAATCCACAACTTATTGTGGGTAATTGAATAGACCACATTAGGATATTCCTCATTGGAATTTCAGAGCCTAACTAACACTTGGCAATAAGCATGTAAAATTTAGCAGTCTACTATAACATTATGCTAATAAATTATTGTATGTGGTGACAATTCTATAGTATATCAACAGCTTGATAAAGATATATACCATAAAAAATAAAGCACCATTCTGTTCAATAAAATAGCAGATAAAGCAGATTTCATAGCGATCTTTCAGAGATGGTACGAAATAACTTCAATTCTCATCCAATAAACATTACATAATAACTAAAACAGTCAAAGATAGCGAAAACGCTTTATAAAATTACGATCTCTTAATCTATAGCTTAAAATAGAACAGCCAGTAACTGAACCTACAGACCATACTGCCATAGATAAGGATCAACTATAATATGAATACACGGCAAATAATAGAGCGAATAATGGACAGAGCGAATAATAACCTGTATTAATATGGAGAAGTGAATAGTACTCTGGAACAGAGTCTCGGTCATTAGCCGCTGACCATTATCAGTTGGCACTAAAATACAACGGGCTCCAATAAAGCTCCGGGAAGATACTGCACGCGGAACCTTTCAGTAGTCTCTGGAAATGAAAGATTCCTCGGAGTTCATGCTGGAAGCGGCCGAATTTTGACGGGACTGGTCACTGAGCTGCTTGAACTTTTTGAGTCTCCACGTGATGCTGGGTTTGTTGATGGAGGGCTTGAAGGCAGAACCCGCAGTGGACAAGGCGTACAACATGATCAATTGGGTAGGCAGGGGCGGTGAAACAGGGGTGAAACAAAACCACCAGACAGGCGCCGGGGGGCGCCCTTTAAGTACGATGCGTGGTCTCGGTAAACTGCAATGGAAGCGTACTGGCTCGCCTGCTAATGCACGCTGCAGCACGGCATACAGGGCGGCGCGGAATACACGAGCGGATTTCGGCCAATCACAGCTCACGGTTTGCCGGATAAACTGCCGCTGCGCGTCACAGAGCAACACCACGCACGCTAGGCCACCGCTCCGAGGCCTATGTGCAGAAACCGGTATTTTCGCGGCGCCCAGAAGCCGGCCTCAGCGCTTCCACATGGACTACCTGCAGTATGCGCGTCTTCTCTAACTGCAACCTGGGCGTGCGCTGGTGCTCAGATTACGAGACCACTCGCTGTGTGCCGTGCCGCCACTTCCCGGTGTCTGTGTGCCGTGCTGGAGCGCCCGGAAGTCGCCTCTATGGCGGAGCGAAGGCTACCAAGGAGCGCCTGCGCGTCCAAGCGACTAATGCATGCACTTACGGCGTCTGGCCTGCTGGTGTGGGCGGAGATAGACCGCGCGGGAACACCGCAAAGAAGCTTTTGCCTGATTGGGCCAACACTTGGCCAAGGGGTGCGGCAG
>NLAF01000312.1:0-44144 GCA_002374645.1 Metschnikowia shivogae | reverse complement strand
GGGCGCCGCCGCGCGAGCCGAGCCCGCGGTCACGTGACCGCGCCTCCGGAGGCACGGGTGTGCATGCGGTCACGTGACCATGGTGTTGGCGCGCGTCACGTGACCGCGGGCTCGGCTCGCGCGGCGGCGCCTGCCGCACCCAGTGTGCAGGAAGCGACTTCTCCTGCAAGACCACGGCGGCTCCCAAGAGTAGTCCACGTAGGTGTTCTGACACGCTTCCCCACAGCTGGGTTCGGGGGCCGGTTTTGTGGGTGTTTCCGCGTTTCAGCCGCTCACGCGAGGCTCAATACCGCAGCCCCGCTAGGCTTCGTATTCTCCAAGCCGCTTTCGGCGACAGTGGGGAAGACATGCACATAGGCCTAAGAGTGGCCGAAGAGTGCCCATCTGGGGAAATTTGCGTGGCGCCCAATCGAGAGGGGTGTCTGTGTGCAGTACCGCGTAGTTTATAGCCGGCACGCGCATAAACATGCAGGAAGGTGCAGATACACCGTTTTGGCATCCAAGGACACCGGATCCGGGGCACACCGTGGACACCTGCAATTGCACGGGCACAGGGCGTGGTTGTTTCGGGCGCAAAGTGGTTGAGCGGGCACGCCTGCATATAGGACAACGCACGAGCGCAGCGGAGCCGCGCCAGATGCGTCCGCAACTCACAGGACCCGGGGTTCAAGCGAAGCACGCGCCGGGAAGCGGCTTGGCAACAACGCGGCAGCAGCCGCCAAGAGAAGGCACGCACGCAGGCCACCAAGCAAAGGACCAAGTGTTGCCCGAAGGAGGCAGTGGCGGCAACAGCGGAATTGCCGTTTTAGGCAGTTTGTTCGAGGCGCGCATGGCCGCGCGTTCCCCACGCGTGCAGGGAGCGGATGCAGGAACGCACCCAGGGAATTTCCCAAAGCGGAGAACTCATTGCAGATGCAGAAGCGCCGTCCACAGTATATAAGGCCGCGAGTGCCCCGTTCAACCCTCACACTCATCCACATGAAGCTCTCCTCGCCTACTCTCTTTGCCATCTTGGCCACCTCCGCCATCGTTTCCGCCGCCCCCGCCCCTGTGCAGGACGCCCCCGCCGACTCCACCTTCTTGGTCAAGAAGTCGGATGTCAGCAACGCCCTCTCCATCATCGAGGAGTTGGGCTCGTTGAACCAGAAGAGAGAGCTCATCGAAGATGAGGAGCAGCTCTCGCAGCTCTCCAAGAGAGCAGACTCGTTGCTCTCGGAATTGATCACGTCGCTTGCCAACTCCGGTATCATCGGCGAGGTGTGGGACGCTTTGACCAAGGACTCCGAGTTGAAGTCCGTGCTTGCCTCGCTTGTCAAGAAGGCCATCTCTACCGCCGTGACCCAGGGCCCTGCGCTCATCAAGGCCGTCTACAACTCTGGCCTCATCCAGAAAATGTTCAAGACCATCTACAACGACTCCGGCTTGAGAGCCACGCTCTGGAGCGTGGCCAAGACCTTGTTCGGCTCGGGCTTGAACCTTTTGAAGGCCTTCCTCGCCAGCAAGAACAGCTCTACCAGCACTGCCGCCGCTACCAAGAGGGAGATTGTTGCCAACATCAACCTCGAGGAGTACATTGACAAGAGAGACCTTGCCAGCACCGTGACCACCGTCGTGACTGCCATCAAGAACACCGGTATAGTGCAGAGCTTGGTCAAAAAGGTGTTGGCGGACCCTGAGGCTTCTGTTGCCTTCTTGACCAAGGTGTTGAAGAACGGCTTGGTTGCAGGCGAGGCCGTGTTCTCGTGGGCCAAGTCGTCGGGTGTGTTGAAGTCTGGTCTCAACTGGATTGCCCAACACGGAGGCGCCATTACCTCCGAGCTTGCCACGTTCCTTGGAGGCTTGATTGCATCTGGCGCCGCCAGCACTTCTGACGTTGACAACGCGTCTACCATTGCGTCTACTGCTGCCACCACCGTTGCAACCACGGCCACGTCCACGGCCACCACTTTGGTGAAGAGAAGACTCTATTAGGCGCCTGGCTGCGTCTGCATACCCTGAGGAACTCCATACTATGAATATAATTGTGCTAGAGCGGTGTGTAGGCGACGGAGCGCGCGGCGTATCAGCGGGCGTGCACTGACGGAGTGCAGATCCGGGCTCTGTATCCAGTTCCGAGGCCTGCACGTGACCGGAGCGCGCGTCTGTATCCAGTTCCGAGGCCTGCACGTGACCGGAGCGCGCGTCTGTATCCAGGTCCGAGGGTGGCACGTGAGAAATGCACGGACCGGAGCGCAGATCCGGGCTCTATATCCAGTTCCGACCTATTGAGAGGGGCCGTTCAAACCGTCGAAATCCGCCTAAAAAACGGCCCGTTTCCGCTGCCATGGGCAGCTATACCCCCGCTGAAGCTGCCCCCAAGTGGGCTTGTCCGCAGCGGTCCGGTGGCGTGAGATGTGGCGGCACCCTCGGATCTCGGGTCACGTGCCCTGTAGCTGCATATCACGTGACAGTGCTCCTGCATACGCCCAAAGGTCCGTCTCCGGAAGCTTACAGTACAGACGAATCGATACTTTGGACAACGACGTTGGTACTTTTCCGTTCCGAAGTCTAACCAGCCCGATTTATTCGGCACTATGCAGCATTAGCCTTAACATTTGACTCAAGCCCGTACATCCCTTCACATTTGGCTCAGAATTACAGTGAAATTTGGCAAGCTCTAACTAGAATTTAACTCGAAATTCAAAATTCATACACGTGAACTCCACATTCTGCATTGAGCTACCACATCGGATAGTACACGATAGTACACGATCTCGAGGCTCATACAGCAGAAGGTCAACCCAAGCGTCCCAAAATAGCCCGGTCTGCGGCAATCAACCCATACCGTTCTACTGCCGAAACCAGTGTGGTGGACCTGCATATAGTGTCACCGCAGTCACATAACTCTAAAGCGGACGGAAGGCCAAGTACTTGGTGCAGACTGAGGAAGCGCAGCATCAGCTAGGGTCCATGCAGGCCGCAGATCTATACACAGCCGCAGCCTGGCCCCGTGTGACAAGGCGGCCGCATAAGGCGGGAGGCACGGGTGCAATTTGCACCCTGCTGCGCGCGTCTGCAGGAGCACAGTCAAAATTTTCAGGCCCCTCACACTTCCTACTACACCATGTTTCGAGGCTTGAGGATCCCCCGGCTCGCCACATACAGCCGGAAAACGCCGGCGTGGCGCAGCTTGTCCACGACGCCCACGCTCTCCAACGCAAACACCCTCACCTCCGTGCCCACGTCGTACGAGGAAGAGAAGGTGATCATTGACGAAATCAACAGCACCCTCAGCGAAAAAGACATGGCCAACGCCACCCGGTTGCGAAACATCGGAATCTCCGCCCACATCGACTCCGGAAAGACAACCTTCACCGAGAGAGTGCTTTACTACACGGGGCGCATCAAGGCCATCCACGAAGTCAGGGGCCGCGACTCGGTGGGCGCCAAAATGGACCACATGGACTTGGAGCGTGAAAAGGGTATCACCATCCAGTCGGCCGCCACCTACTGCTCGTGGGAAAAGGACAGCCAGGCCTACCACTTCAACTTGATCGACACGCCTGGCCACGTGGACTTCACCATCGAGGTGGAGCGGGCTCTCCGTGTGCTTGACGGAGCGGTGTTGGTGGTGTGTGCCGTGAGCGGCGTGCAGTCGCAGACGGTGACGGTGGACCGGCAAATGAGGCGCTACAACGTGCCCCGTGTGACCTTCATCAACAAAATGGACCGCATGGGCTCCAACCCGTTCCGGGTGATTGAGCAGATCAACCAGAAACTCAAAACACCGGCCGCTGCCGTCCAGGTGCCCATTGGCGCGGAGGAGAACTTGAAGGGCGTTGTCAACATCATCGACCGTGTTGCTATCTACAATGAGGGCGCCCAGGGCGAGCAGTTGCGCATCACCCCCGAGATTCCGGCCGATATCGCCGACTTGGTGGAGGAGAAGCGCCTGGTGCTCATTGAGACCTTGGCCGACGTGGACGATGAAATGGCCGATCTTTACTTGGAGGGCGAGGAGCCTTCCGTGGACCAGATCAAGGCGGCCATCCGCCGTGCCACCATTGCCCGGAAGTTCACGCCTGTGTTGATGGGCTCTGCGCTTGCCAACACCGGAGTCCAGAACGTTTTGGATGCCGTGGTGGACTACCTCCCGCAGCCAAACGAGATCTTGAACACGGGGCTTGAGTTGGTGGGCCACGAGGAGAAACCCGTCAAGTTGATTCCCTCGTCGAGCGATCCGTTCGTGGGTTTGGCCTTCAAGTTGGAGGAGGGCAAATACGGCCAGTTGACGTACATCCGTGTCTACCAAGGAAAGTTGAAGAAGGGGGCCTACATGACCCACGTGAAGAGTGGCAAGAAGGTCAAGGTGGCCCGCTTGGTGCGCATGCACTCCAGCGACATGGAGGACGTGGACGAAATAGGCGCCGGCGAGATCTGCGCCACGTTTGGGATTGACTGTGCCTCCGGAGATACCTTCATTGGGCTGAACTCCGCCAAGAACATCACCATGAGCTCGATGTATGTGCCGGACGCAGTGATTTCGTTGTCGATTGAGCCCAAGGCCAAAGACAACGGCAATTTCTCCAAGGCCATGAACCGCTTCCAGAAGGAGGACCCCACGTTCAGAGTCAGATTCGACCCCGAGTCCAAGGAGACCGTGATTTCCGGAATGGGTGAGTTGCACTTGGAGATCTACGTCGAGAGAATGAAGAGGGAGTACGGCGTGGACTGCACCACCGGGAAGCCCCAGGTGGCATACAGAGAAGCCATCACCACGCCGACGGAGTTTGACTACACGCACAAGAAGCAGTCTGGAGGCGCAGGGCAGTTTGGCCGTGTGATTGGCGAGTTTAAGCCCATCGACGGCGAGAACAAGTTCTCGCAGCATATAGTGGGAGGCAAGATCTCCGAGAAGTTCTTGTTTGCGTGCCAGAAGGGGTTCGATGACTGTTTGGAGAAGGGCCCATTGATTGGTCACCGCGTGTTGGGAACTCACATGCACATCAACGACGGAGCGCTGCACATGGTGGATTCCTCGGAGCTTTCGTTCCGTCTCGCCACGCACGGTGCTTTTAGACAGGCGTTCTTGAAGGCCAACCCGGTGATTTTGGAGCCGATCATGAGCGTGGAGATCAGCGCTCCCAACGAGTTCCAGGGGCCCGTTGTTGGATTGATCAACAAGTTGGGCGGAATGATCATGGAGACCATCAATGGACAGGACGAGTTCACTGTGACGGCCGAATGTTCGTTGAACTCCATGTTTGGATTCGCCACGTCCTTGCGTGCTTCTACGCAGGGCAAGGGGGAGTTTTCCTTGGAGTTTTTGAAGTACTCGCAGACCTCGCCTCAGTTGCAGAAGCAGTTGATTGCTGAGGCTGAGAAGAAGAGAAAGTAGCTTGTATATACGACAGAATAGTGCAACACAGAATAGAGTGCACTGCACACAGCGCGGGAGGCACGGGTGCGACCATCTTGCAGCTGTTCTTCCGTTCCTGCACATTACCGCCACTGGTCGAAACAGGAACCAATTTTCCAAGTTCGGCATTGGAGGTGATTCGGCGCCAAGGACTAGCCGTATTCGCAGCAAAGTCCAGACGGTATAGGCAGATTGCAGACGTTGGGCACGACAATTGGATCATGGAGTGTAAACCTGATACCGGGAGGAAATCTGATACCGGGCGGAAACCTGATACCAGGCCCAAACGAATCGGTGCTTCCGATCCAACACAGAAGCCTACATCGCTTGGTCGCAGTGCTCGTATGACGCAGTATATTAGTCTTATGTAGGGGGCGCTAAGTTTACTTAACAGAGAGCTTCTTCATAGACTCTCTTCTTTGCTTTCTCAAAACCATAACCTGGAATCTCTCAAAGTCAGACAAAGAAGCTCTCTTTTTATTGATAGCCAACTTCTTGGCCCAAGCAGTAGCGGCCCACTTGGCGTCAATGTCAGCAGCAACCCACTTCTTGTTGACAACGGAAGTGCTGTCGGACTTCTCCAAGTCCTCCAAAACAATCTCGGTCAAGAAGAGCTTGGCCAAGGTGATGGCTTGTCTTGGGATTTTAGGACCATCAATCAAAACCTGATGTTAGTATAGAACAATGATGAAACAACCACTCGGAGCGGTGCCCGGCGCCGTACCAGCCCGGATGTTGGCTTGCCTGGAACACTGGCCCGAGGTTCAGGTTGGTGGAGGAAGGGGCTTGGATATGGGATCCATGGAAACACATACTCTCTTTTGGTCGATGATCTCGACGATGGTGGCCAATTTGGAGTCGTCAATCAAGACGACACGGCCTACTTCAACGTATCTCCAGTTGCAAGCTTTGACGGTGATAGACATGGTGCTGTGTAGTTGGGAAGAAGGTTCTTTGAGGCTGGAAAAATTTTTTGGTTAGTGCGACCAGGATGCTCGCGGTGTGCACACGGCGCGCCCGGGGTGGGTGGTGCACGGATGTGCAGAGGGCTCCAGCCCTAGCGCTTGGGGCAGCCGCGCCCTCCTGAATCCACGGGCGCACGCCACCCACTTCTTCTTCACACCAAACGTATGTTCCACATGATGATTTAATTTGCGTTCTAGAGCTTGACCTTGAAACTCGCCGGTTTCTCAAAGGGATCAAGTGCCATGCGACCACTTTCTTACTGATGGACGAACCGTACTAACGCCTCAGACTCCTGTTTTTTGTAGTTGTCCACAGTGGGGACCCACACGCGTATTGTTTCAAGCTGTAGCTATTGTGAGGAGCCAATGGGTCACGCCGAGGAGCGCCTGGGTTGGTGATGGTGATGGTGTTGGTGTTGGTGATGGTGTTCGGGGTTTCACGGGTGCCTGTGTTAGCTCACCAGACCAGCCGAAAGCCAACTCCAAGCCAACTCCAAGCCAACCAAACGCCATGCCCTTGCTTTTCCGCCGGTTCCTCCCCCTTCCTGCACCTACACTACTTCACCGCGAACATGAAAGCTTTTCTACACCTCATGAACCAGACCAAGAAAATCGTTCAGCCAAAATGGCAAACGCCCGGCGGGGAATCGGGCCCCGTGCTCAAACTCTACAACTCTCTCACCCGCAAAAAAGACGCGTTTGTGCCGATCCGAAACAACGCCATCTCGTGGTATGCCTGTGGCCCCACCGTCTACAACCATGCACACATGGGCCACGCCAGAAACTACGTGTGTCTGGACTTGAGCAGGCGCATCTTGCAGGACTACTTCGGCTACAACATCCACTTTGTGCAGAACGTCACCGACATCGACGACAAGATCATTGTGGCGGCCCGCCAGCAGCACTTGTTCCGGGAGCGTTTTGTGCAGGCGTACAGCACGGTTTCGCCCGAGTTGGTGGCGGCCAGCTCCAAGTGCCTCGGCGAGTACGTGGCCAAAAACGTGCCGCAGTTCCAGGGTGATTTGGCCGACTTGGTGCCGTTTTTGGACTCTTTGGACCCCCAGCTGTTGGCCCAACTGGACCCCAAGTTGCCCATGCACGTGAAGGCTGCCCGCACGGCCCACGGCGCCATTTTCCTGGCGCCTCTGGAGGTGGCTTCTTTTTTGGCCCTGGTCGAGGACGTGGTGGTGCCCTCTTTGGACAGGGACTTTGGCGCCACCGTCACCGACCCCGAGGTGTTCAAGGCGTTGCCGGCATACTGGGAGCGTCGCTTCAACAGCGACATGGCCCGCTTGAACGTCCTTGCGCCATCTGTGACCACACGTGTGCTGGAGTTTGTGCCGGAAATCGTGGGCTTTGTTGAGCAGATCATTTGCAACGGATTTGCCTACGCCACCGCCGACGGCAGTGTGTACTTTGATACTGTGGCGTTTGAAACGCATCCAGACCACGACTACGCCAAGTTGCAGCCCTGGAACAAGGGCTCGTTGGACCTCATTTCCGAGGGAGAGGGCTCGTTGGCCTCCAGCAACGGGAAGAAGAACTCGGCGGATTTTGCCTTGTGGAAGTCTTCCAAGCCCGGCGAGCCGTCGTGGGAGTCCCCCTGGGGAAACGGCCGACCTGGCTGGCACATTGAGTGTTCGGTGATGGCCAGCAACATTTTGGGCGAGAACATCGATATCCACTCTGGCGGGGTGGACTTGTGCTTCCCCCACCACGACAATGAGCTAGCACAGTCCGAGGCATACTTCCAGAACAAGCAGTGGATCAACTACTTCTTGCACAACGGCCACTTGCACATCCAGGGCCAGAAAATGAGTAAGAGCTTGAAGAACTTCATTACCATCGAGGAAGCGTTGGAGACATACACTCCACGGCAGCTTCGGTTGGTGTTTGCATTTGGAAACTGGGAGAAGCCTCTTGATTTCAAGGATACGTTGATCCAGGAAGTCAAGGCCTACGAGTCGTCGTTGTCCAAGTTTTTCACCACCATCAGAGCGTTGAACAGCGACCAAGACTCGGGCGAAAAGCAGGTGTCCAAGAAGTTGGGCGATGCAGAGAAGCAACTTCTCAAAGACTTGAGCGACGCCCAAAACGACGTCCATTTGGCTTTCTGTGACAACCTCTCGTCTCCCGGTGCCTTGCGTGCTATCAGCGACTTGGTCACCAAGACAAATACCTATTTGCAGAGCACGGTTAGTGGACAGAACGAGTTAAGAATTGAGCCTTTGCTCGCCATCAGCCGGTGGATTGTCAAGATCTTGAACATCTTGGGATTTGAAACGCGTTCCGACGGCTTGGGCTGGGTCGACTCGAAATCCGGCACATCCAGTGGATCTACAGAAGAAGTGGCCATGCCCTACGTCAAGAGCTTGGCGCGGTTCAGAGACTTGATCCGTGACTTGGCCATCAAGAAAGCGGAATCGGCGGAGTTTTTGCTGGCGTCCGACGCTTTACGTTCCGAGTTGTTCAGCCTTGGAATTTCCTTGGACGACCGGCCAAGCGGCGGAGCATTGGTCAAGTTCTTGAACGAGCAGGAACGGCAGGAGCTAATTGCCCAGCAGCAACAGAAGGAGCAGCAAATTCAGGAAAAGGCCGAGAAGAAGCGAAAGCAGGCAGAGGAAAACGCCAGAAAGGAGCAAGAGCGCCAGGAAAAGATGAAGATCAGGCCCGAGCAGATGTTCCGGGACCCAAGCTTGTATGCCGAATGGGACGCCCAGGGCCTTCCCACCAAGACGGCCGCGGGTGAGGAGGTCACCAAGAGCATGAAGAAGAAGTTGATGAAGCAGTACCAGGCCCAGGAAAAGCTCCACCTGGAGTACTTGAAGCAGGCGTGATGGCCGGGACTGCACACAGCGCCGGAACCCGCCGCAGCCTTCAATAAATCGTGGCGCGATGTACGGGTGTCGCGGGTACACGTAGCCTCGCGAAACTTCTCCAGGGAGCATGTTCAGTCTTTCCGCCCGTGCCCAAGGTGTGGCCAACAACACCATCAGCGCCGTGTCGGCCATAAGCATCATTGTGGCGGTGCTCTCGCTCGTGCAACTCTTTTTTGGCGGAGCCTGGAACATCCAAACAACGCAAATTGGCCGAATCAAGGCGCAGGCTCTGATGAAGAACTCACGGTCGTTTGGCGCCGAGGGCCGGATCCCAAGAGAAAACTCCAAAATCACGTTTGATTTGTCTGCAGATTTATCGCCACTTTTCAACTGGAACACCAAGCAGGTGTTTGTCTACTTGACAGCAGAGTACGACGGGGCCGGCGCAGGTGCAGGAAGCACTGTGACCTACTGGGACAAGATCATCACCGATAGGAAAGACGCGTTGATCAACATCAAGAACGCAAAGTCCAAGTATTCTGTGTGGGATGTGGAGAAGTCTTTTGGGGGGCGCAACGCCACGTTGAAGTTGCAGTGGAACGTGCAACCGTGGGTAGGAGCATTGGTGTTTGGAGAGGCTGCCACAGCAACGCCTGCCACCTTTGAGTTTGCCACCATCAAGAAGAAGGCGGCTTAGTCTTGCGGTTTTGAAGAGAAGCGGCTTAGTCTTGCGGCTTTGAAGAGAAGCGTGGTGGCTGGCTTTGGTTGGTTCAGCGGGGCGGGATTAGTTGCTTGGAAGGTGTGGAAGCGTTGCAAGCCCAGAAAAAGCTGGCGATTGCAGGAGCTGCTGGTGTGATCAAAGCCACGCCCTTGATACTACTTAAACAGAATTCGATGCAAGATTCAATGATGTACAGCGTGCGGGAATGCAGTTGAGCGTCTTAGATGGTTGACTATGAATCCGGTACCCAGATGGTATCTGATGCAATGGACGCTGCTTTCGGATTAGCAGATGTACCGAAGCAGCCCTGGGGTTATATGCAGGTTTGTCACAAGCTGCCCTGGTCTGCACCCGAATGCATCGGCCCGTCCCGATATCGGCAGCCTCGCCACGGCTTCGTTCATGTCAAATGCTACTCGTGCCGGTTGTAACGCCCCCGGAACTCTCTGCCCAAATGTCCCAAGACCCGAATGGAATTTCTGCGCCGGGCGTAGCGACCGGAGCCAGAAACCGCCGATGAAATGTCCAGCGCCCGCTCGATTCGTTTCCGAAATGTCACCATTCTGGGGCGCTCCAGCGTAAAGAAACAGAGGTACTCGATGGTCTCGGGATACCGATCGTAGAGCCCAAAGGCATAGGCCGAGGAACCGTTGGAACGGGCCTCGATGTGCAGGACAAGCTGCGCCGCCACGCCCGGGCGAATGAAGTTCCGGGTGTGTATGAGGCGCTCCGGCACGAAAAATTCGGCGATGTTATTGAAAAACCGGGCGGTGGACCACGGCCGTTCAATGTGCATGGCGTTAAACTGGCGGAGCTCATGCGCCAAATCAGAAAGCGCGTTGCGTTGTTGGCCGCCAAGAAGCTGCTGAAGCTGGCTTTGCGTTTTGATGCCGTAGAACTCGTTCAAGATCTTGTAGCGGTCCCAAATCGTGCCAAGAGGCTGTGTTTGTTGCAAGAACCGAAGAAACACGCGGTAAATGTAGGAGATTTTCTTGAACACCATGGCCTCGGCCCAGTTTCCGGAAACCAAGAACCTTTCGCAGCAGTTGAGAATGGCTTCCAACGTCTGAGGCGGAAGATTGCGTTTGGAGCCCTCGAGGAGGGCGGAGAAAATCTCGTTGAACTGGTCTCCAGAAAGTCGGATATTGCGCCGCACGCAGTTCCTCAAGATAAGCTCGTGCTCTGCTGGCTCGAAAGGCTGGGCCTGGAGCTTTTTGTCAAGCATCCGGAGCTGGACGCCGTACACTTCTCGGTACTGTAGCTGGAGGAGCTTGGGGAGCTGGACGAGAAACTGGAGATCGGCAAACCTGGGGTCTGGTTCTGGCCCGCTTTCTGTTTCGGATTCGGGCGATTCTCTCTGGATCCCCGCTCCCGCCACTTCCTCTTTTTGACTTCTGGTTGCGTTTTCTGGAGTGTGAAACTGATCCACGATATCGTTGAGTTCTCCCAACGCATTGCTCACCAAAGACGCAGTCACGTTCAAGTTGCCGTAAGACAAGTACACCTTGCTCATTTCCTTGAGAATGGAAAACCGAAACCCAAACGTCATTTTGTCCTTGAGTTGTTCACGGAACTGGTTCAAATACTGCACCACTAGGTCGATGTTTCCCAGCGTGGCTAACGAGAAACTGGAAACAATCTCCAAAAGCGGCACGGCGTTGCGTAGAAGCTCGGCGTCCGAATGCTTTTTTGGGCGTCCCGAAGCCATGAAGTTGGAGGCTCCTAGATTGAACCCGTATATCTCGAAAATCGACTCCAAGAGAACAAACGAGTTGTTGAAGCCATTCTGGTTCTGTGCGTCCATCTTCAAGAGCGCCAGAATCAAGTACTTGTAGCTCCGGGCCGAGATGTCTATCTTCGAAGCCACCATTTCTCGGTAGAGATCGAGCACCCGCGAGTTGTCCTGGAATGTTGCGTCTTTCCCGGTGCTTTCCCGGAGAAACGGCAAGTAGGCCTCTTCACTCAAGAGTCCCAAGTCTTTGCAGTGCTGAAAATAGCGACGTGCATCCTTTTCCTGGCCGTCTGCCACGTAGCGCTGCGTTTCTAGAGAGTACTTGATCATCTCCACCAAAAGCGGCGCCAAGTTACGTGGACTGGCCTCTTTTTTCTCGAGTCTCTCGTCAAGAGACGCCACCAACAGCTTCACCTGCTGCTTGAGCTCGAACTGGGCCCGCTTATCTGCAGTCTGGCGGATCCACATGCGGTAGTTCTTGATCTGGGCCTTCAAAACGAGGTTGCTCTGGAACGGCACCGCACTCATCTGGTGGGCACGCAGAAGCAAGTCGTTGCTTTTTTGGAACTCGCCCATGGTGGTGTAGAACTTGGCGCCGTGGTAGAAGACCCGCTCATTGAGTAGCTCTGCTTGCTCTGCAAACAGCCACACGCGAAGAAACTCTTTTTTGGAAAACGTGGCGGAGAAGAACAAAATCATCTGCACCATCATTTCCGAATCGAGGTACGTGGTGCTGCTCTGAAGCTGCTTCTCGAATAGGCGGTCCACGGCCTGCATACCCAGCTTGACGCTGGACAGGAATAGCGTGATGGGCAACATTTCCGCCTCGATCCGCGGAATGAACTTGGACTCGATCTCGTGCTTGTGCACACGGGCCATGAAGTCGTCGTGGAACACCCGGGCCTGCGTGTAGTCGTTGTTGTTGATGCAGGAGCGGATCATGGCCCGAAAGATCGGGTAGTTCGGCTGGAGCTGGCGCTTCTTCATCTGCTCATAAAGTCGCTCCACCTCATTCTGGCTGCCCATCGACGCCAACGCCCCCATAACCACCGAGTAATGGATCACGCGCGGGAGGTCCCTCTTCCCGTACATATCTTCAAACTGCAGCTGCAAAAGTTTCCAGTTTTTTGTCCGCTCGCTGACGCGGAGAAGAAGCACGATCTGCTCGTCGTCCTGAAGAGCGGGGTAGGCGGCGTATTTTTCGATGGCGGCCTCTGGTCGATTTTGCGCAATGTGCGCCTTCATCACGGAAGTGAGGTCTTCGGGGATGAGGGTGTTTTGTTGCTGCTTGAACTGGAAAAGCTGCATCACCACGTCTGGGTGCTGTCTGCAGGACGCCTCCATGGCAGCAGAAAGAAGGCGATCAAACCCGCTTTCGGGGGCAATCTCCGCCACGGCCTTGCGAAGCTGGTACAAGTGATCCAGCTCGCCTTTTTGCCTTTCGAAAAGCAACCGCAACACTGGCCTATATACAAGGTGGTGGCCTGAGAATGAAAGCTGCGGGTCGTTGTCGATGACGGTGATGTACTTCAAGCACTGCCGGATGGTGTGCATAGACGTGCTGCCGTAGAGAAGGCTTTTGCGGAGAAGAATGGCGTTGAGCTGGTGTTTTTGTGCCCGGGAGAAGCGCCGGCTGTGTAGAAACTGGTCCACGGACTCTGGGTTGTGTATGAGCTGCCTGTCTCTTCGCGTGAGTTGCAACACGTCCATGACGGTGTAGGCCCAGCTTGGAAACAGGCTTGGCTCGTTGCCTCTGTGCCAGTTTTCGTTCAAAGTCTGCTGGGTTGGTGTGGGTGCACTCCGAACATTCTGCTGCTGGTTGGTCGTTTCTTCGCTCTGCACCACTTCCTCGTTTAGCCCGCTCAGTTGCTCCCTTCGAAGTAGTTCGTGCGCGGGCCTGAGATGTTGGTTCTCAACAAAAAGCTCCTTGAAAGCAGGGTAGTCGCCCCGGTTCATCATCACGTGCACGAGTTTCTCGTGGCTGGCGTAGAGAAGCGCCTGAAGCGCCCGGTTCGGCAGCTGGTTGGGCGGGTAAAACACCGACCGCCACGTATGTAGCAAGAAGTCGTACGCCTGGCTGCTGTTTTCGCCCAGCGCCTGGTCAATCGCCCCGAGGAATAGAGCATGGACTGAGGAGTCGGCCACATTGGACCGGTGGATATTGAGCGTGACCCGCTGGAAAATCTGGTCGTTGGTGAGCACACGTTCAATGTCTGAAACAGAAGGTGTGTTTGCGGAGAAGTAGTTTTCTGAGGCATGGGTTCTTTGCTGCGGGAATCGGAGAAACAGCGCCGATGGACTGTAATGTAGCGGGCTTCTTGTATACCGGGGCACCCGGCTTCGTAGTGTGTGCATTGGCGCCGAAGTGCACTGCGAAGGTGAGAAGAGATCGGGGCGCGCTGTATGCAGGCTTTTGGAACTGGGAGACGAAAGGCGGCTTTGGACGGGCTGTTTGTATGCAGTCCCCGCTGGCTGGAGTGGGAGGATGGGTGGACCGAGGGTGGGCACGTGACCGGAGGCAATTCCGGGCTCTATATCCAGTTCCGACCTATTGAGGGGGGTCGTTCAAACCGTCGAAATCGGCCGGAAAAGCGGCGGTTTTCTGCATGGCCGGACGCACCGCGGCACCACCGAGCCGTGTGCCGGTGGAAACGGGTGCAGCGGGGCTGGCGGCGGCGGCTGGGCCAGTGCCCTCGGAAGTCGGGTCACGTGCCAGTCACGTGCGCAACTGCAGCCAGTCCTGTACACAACTACCAACTCAATAGCCGGTTCTTGCCCGGGCAAGAACCGGCAAACGAACAAACCTGCACACCAACCTTATTCCCAACTAGGCTGCAACTGACCCTCCACGCTGTTTCGTGGATATTCGCACTCCGTGCACCAACTCATAAACCACCCATTCCAGCACCAAAAATCGAACAGGCCAAAAACCGCAAATCACGCGCCGGCACCCCGCCGCCAGCCTCATCATCATGCCAGAGCCGACTCGCCGCACATTCCCGCCAGCGGCGTCTATCGCAGGGTGCAGGAAGATAAGCAGTGTGCAGTGCGCGGTCCTGCACAGGGCCCGCACCGATAACGCGCTCCCAGCCTTAAAAGCCCTCCCCCGGCGCCCAGGCAGCATGGAGAAAAAGACAGAAAACATCCACCCCGTGGCGTCGTTCACACGTGACAACGTGCACCACATGCACACCATCACCTCCTTCACACTGGCAGATGGAAAACAGGTCCACATCACCGGAAACGTGGACCAGGCCATGCTCCTTGCGCTAGACGAACCCGTGCACCTCGACCACGCCTCCCACAAACGGCTCGTTCGCAAAATCGACCTTTGCCTCATGCCGCTCGTCTGCCTCCTCTACGCCTGCCAGTTCATGGACAAAACCACCAGCTCGTACGCGGCGGTGATGGGCTTCAAGGACCACTTCCACATGCACGGCGACATGTACTCGTGGTGCGGCACAGCCTTCTACCTCGGGTACCTCGTGTTCGAGTTTCCCGCCAGCACGTTGATCCAGCGCTTTCCCTTGGCCAAGGTCACGCTGGCGTTCATTTTGGCGTGGGGCACCGTCTTGTGCTTGCATGCAGTGCCGCGGCTGTATGCCGGCGTGGTCGCTCTCCGCACCGTGCTCGGCATGCTAGAGCTGGCGGTGACGCCGGCCATGGTTGTTTTCACCAGCCAGTGGTACCGCAAGGAGGAGCAGTTTCTCCGCACCGCGCTCTGGTTCTCGTGCAACGGAATCGGCATCGCCATGGGCGGCGCCATTGCATACGGCGTGGCCCTGCATGCAGGCGCCTACTCCATGGCCGGCTGGCGGATTTTGTTTGTGGTGACCGGGCTCATGACCATGGTGGTGGGCGTGTTGTTTGCCGTGCACATGCCGGACTCGCCGGCGCTGGCGTGGTTTCTCTCCGACCACGAGAAGAGGCTTGTGGTGGAGCGAATCCGCCAGAACCAGCAGGGCTTTGGCAACCGCCACTTTAAGAAGGAGCAGCTCAAGGAGGCCATGACCGACCTCAACGTGTTGCTTTTCTTTCTCTTTGGCATTTCCAGCAACATCCCCAACGGCGGAACGACCAATTTCGGAACCATCTTGCTCCTGTCGGACTTCGGCTACACTTCTTTGGAGTCTCTTTACATGAACATGCCGTGCGGTGCGGTTGAGTTCGTTGGCTGCATTTTGTTTGCATGGCTGGTGCGTTTTGTCCGCCACCGAATGGCCGTTTCCATCTTCGCTTCGGTCATCACCATCGCCAGTGCCTGCATGTTGGCCTTTGCCCTGTCGAAGCAGACCAGGTTGGCGGGCTACTACCTCATGTACGTCTACCCCGTCACCACCATCTGCATCTTGTCGTTGGTTGCGTCCAACGTTGCGGGCCACACCAAGAAAATCACCTGCAACGCCATCTTTCTCATTGGCTACTGCGTGGGCAACTTGATTGGGCCGCAGACCTTTATCGATAAGCAGGCGCCGTCCTACACCGGCGGCAAAATCGGCTTTGTGGTGTGCAACTGCACGTCCACGCTTCTTCTCGTGGCCATCTACTACAACTTCTGGCGGCGCAACCGGAAAAAGGAGCGGGACATGGCGCTCGTGGACGCGAACGTCGATGGCTTGGACAACATCGAGTTTGCGGACTTGACCGACAAGCAGAACCCGTACTTCCGGTACATGCTCTAGGTGCAGGAAAACACACCAGGTGCTTTATGTGCAGGAAAACACACTGGGTGCTCTAGGTACAGGAAATACACTAGATGTTTTATGTGCAGGAAAATACACTGTGCCCTAGATGCAGGAAAATACACTAGGTGCTTTATATGCAGGAAAAACACACTGTGCCCTAGGTGCAGGAAAATACACTAGGTGCTCCGAGGAGGAAACCCGCCCGCGAGTGCTTTCGTCAGATTCATTAAATCAGTTTTTTGTGATGTACTCATCGAAGAAAACTTCTAGTACAGTGTGAATATAAAGATCATCATAGAAAGCAATGCCGCGAAGAAAGCAACAAATAATACTACGCGTTAGTTGGTTCCCTTGGGAAGCATCAGCAAAGACCTATCATCAAGTCCCCGTGTCCAACACCTCAAAAATTTGTACACAGAGATGCGCCTCCTTTCCTATTGTACAAGAAAGGGAACACGGGTCATATGTCCGCCCGGTCACGAGTATCCTCATTTAGCTAGACAGCAAACATACCTGGAGGTTAGTAGAGCTCGGGCACGTGACTCATACAAGGCTGAAACTTAACGAATGCGATTGTCAACCCGGTGGTTCAGTTGGAACAATTGGTAAATGCAAATAATCTTCGTCACAGCGATAACATACCTTAAGATACCCCTATCTTGTTATACTGTTCGTTGGGTCCCACGCTGGTGCAGAAAAAATTTGTGCGAATGCGAGGCCTTATATACCCGCGACTGTGTGCAGGCATTAGGGCTCGCGCCATGCAGGACCGCCTGCTCCTGCACGGTGTGCATGTAGTTCCCGGTGCAGTTCATTCTACTCCTACCCAAGGCGTCTGATATGGTATCTGTTCAGAAACTCTGAATGACAAACTCTGAATGACGTCATTTCGAGCCGAATCACGGCTGCTTAGCGCAGACCGGAGTGTATTTGATGGCCCAGCCCACGGCAAGTGGAATGTACTGGTGTGGCGAGTTCCGGGGCCGCCTCCAGTTTATTCGGCAAGACACGTTATCACTGGATCACAGAATCACACAACATCACAGAACAGAACAGAACAGAACAGAACAGAATCACTGGATCACAACATCACTGGATCCCAAAGAAAACCACCTTCACCACAACAGAAAACGCCACGTGTGCCGCCGCCATCGCTGCAACCAACATCATGCTCCGTTTTCGGCCTTCGGCATTTTGTGCCTCGTCCTCACTCATCGGATCCACCACACTGTTCTTCAAAATTATGGGCCGGATCTTAAGCATGATACTGAGCCCACTCAAAGCACCAGCAACTCCCACCAACGCCCACTGCGACACCGCCAACACCAAGCGATGCTTTTTCTTGCTGATGAACACCGCAAGCACCAAATTGGCCACCGTCGCAGGAACCCAGAAAAGCCCCGCGTAGCTGTAGATGGAGATCATCCGAGTGAGCGAGAGGCGCTCAGCAAACTTCATCACCCACGTGGTAACCACATAGAGCGCAAGCGGAGCCAACACAGCGTACCCGTAGAACACAGAGATGGACAGCGTGAGCAAGCGGAAGTCGTACTCGTATTTGGTGTCGTGTTTCCCGCCATGCAACCACTGGGCTAGGAGATTTGAGCCGGTCGACGACACAAACACGAGAAAGACAATCAGGGCGTTGATCCAGAGAAACCCGTACAATTCCGTGGGATCGTCGTGGTTCTGAACGGCCGCGGCGGACGCCGTGTTGAAGGGATTTAGCGCCTGGACCATTTTCCTGAGAAACTGATCCGTGTTGATGTCGAAGTACCGGCTGTAGAAGTTGACACGGAACATGTTTCCGTTCTGAGCTTTACCGCTCGTATGTCCGCTCGTCTGGGGAGTCTGCGGCTCCAGTTTGGCGGCGCTTGTGTCATGATTTGCCGCCGCTGGGGCCACTTTTGGCGCCTCTGCAGTTAGTATCGCTCGGGATGGACAAGCCTTGTACATACGGGTTTCGGGGGCTTCGACGTCGGGCTCAACCGCCTGGAGTTAGTGGGATTTAGCGTGTGCACAATACATACGTTGTCTAGGGGCTGGTAGGACATGGGGGTTGGAACTGGCGGGGGCCGCACTTGAGCGAGCGCGGGCGTAGCACGTGCACACCCACGTGCGCACTCACGTGGGCAAACATGTGACTTTCACGTGCACACTCACGTGATCACTCACGTGACTTTCACGTGCACACTCACGTGCTCGCTGTGCCAACGCGCCACCCCGGCGCTCAGAGCCCGGCCTCCTCCGTCCACAAGCCGCTGTAGCTCGCCTCCTTGTTGGTCGACGTGGAGGGGCTGCGAGAGAGGTGGAGGCTGACGCGCTCCGAGGGGAGCCGGTCTTTTGCCGTCACCAAGGGCGCGTCCGTGAGCTGGAAGGGCACCGTGCTGTCGCCCTCCATGCGCACGAAGTTCTGCGTCTGCTCGAGCTGGAACGGCGGCGGGGACAGCAGGTCACGTGACGCGGCACGTGACACGGCGCGTGGCGGGGTCGGCAGCGCGGCGCGGGCCAGCGGCGCCGGGGAGGGAACGGGTTCCTGCACAGAAGCCGTCCTGGTGTCCCCGGCGAAGCAGAAGGCCACCCCCAGCACGGCGAGCAAGGCAGCCGCCACAGCGAACACCACCGCCGGCCGGAGGGCCGGAAAATAGAGAAGAAGCCCGTTGAGGAGTGCACCCAGAGCAAACGCCGTCGAGGCGGCAAGAGAAAGCCCCCGTGCCCGCAGTTTCGGGCCAAGCGACTCCACACAGTAAAGCAGAAGCGCCGCAGACACAAACACCGAAAAAGCCGACACCGCCACGGAAACGAGTGCTAGCACAGTGGAGGCAGGAAAGCGGCGCACCGCATGCAGGAGCGAGAGGGCCCCCACGCCCTGGGTCCGGTCGGAGTAGACAAAACTCACGGCACTCATGACGGCAAACGCCGCGGCCGCTAGAAGCAAGCCCGCCGCCGTGGAGGCCGCGCGGCTGGCCCCGTGGAGGTAGAAGCACGGAAGCACCAGAAAAACCACCTGGAGTGCATACAGCGAGTGGAACCAGAGCTCCACGGCCGGCGTCGGCAACAGGCAGAAGGCGGCCACGTAGCGCCAGAAGAACGGAGACACAAGCACCAGAAGCACCAGGCCGAGCTGCAGGCACACGAGGGCGGCAAGCCAGCCCTGGCGGGCGTGGTTGGGAGCCCCGGGATTTGCAGCCGGCGCGGGGCGCGCGAGCTTGGAGTGGGTCACGTGCGCCGCCGCCCAGTCCCCCCGTTTCAGCAACACCGCCGGCAGCTGCGGCAAGAGCAACGCGGCCACCAACAGCAGCACGCCGCCCAGCGCCTCCGCCGCCCACACCCAGTGAAACGCGCGGGCGGGCCCGAGGCGGGGGCGCAAAAGAAGCGCGACTGCATATAGGCCCTCTTGCCCAAGCGCCAGTGCCACCGACCGCCAGGCCACACAAGCGGCACGGTCGGCCAGGCCCAACACCTCGAACATGTAGAGATACGAGGAGACGTTGCAGAGCCCGAGGGCGACGCCTTTGCCGAGTTTCCAGAGCACCACCTGCAGATTAGTGCCGGAGCAGAAAGTTCCCAAGCAACAAGCGGCCCAGAAGGCCGACGCCACTCGCAAACAGTCCAAGGCACCGATGTAGGCGCAGATGTGACCGCAAATAAGGGACGACACTGTTGTTAGTTTGAGGAAGGTAGTGAGGAATGAAGGATGAAGGCCGGTGTGAACGATGAAGTGATAATGGAGGAGTCAGGAGTCAGGAGTCAGTAGTCAGGAGTCAGGAGTCAGGAGTCAGGAGTCAGGAGTCAAAAAAGTCAGCAAGTAAAAGGAGTCAGGAGTCAGGAGTCCTCAGATCCACAACAATGACACTTCAGCAAAGATGCTTCCCCGATGGACGCAGACGGAGAACGATGCAGGGGCACCTCACGTGCTGTGTGGATCGCCTCTTCTCCAGCGTTTCAGCAATAGTCCTGTATGGACATAGGCGCCAGCTCCAGAAGCCCACACGACAGCACACGACAGCACACGACCCCAAAACCACCTATTCCGAAAACCATCCAAGTCACAAGAGTCCACGATATCCGTTTCCCAACGTCGCCAAGCCAAGCCAATTGCCAAGCCAATCGCCAAGCCAATCGCCAATTCACCATAATCATTACTTACTGGTGGCGCCAATGGAGCAAGCACTCATCAACATAAGAATCTCCACTTGGGGCACGTTTTCGTAGGCTAGCGCCAATTTTTCGTTCGCCATGAAGGCAACGAGCGCCGTCTGATCCAGCGCCACAAAGAGGCCCGAAGCCGCCAACAATAGCACCACGCCGTGGTGGTGGAACACAGAGAACATGTGGCGGGAAATGGGTGCAAACGGCTTTTCTGCTGCGGAAACCCGTGCACCGCCGCGCCGCGTGTAGGAACGATCCTGCACACAACCAACACCCGCACACCACCAGCGTGCACCGCCAAGGGGCTCCTCATGGCGAGCCGAATATACGCCCCGAACGGCAGCAATCTCGATGCCCTCTTCTTCCCGGAGCCTCCTGCAGACACACCCTCGGTGTACGCCAAAACCACCCTCGTGCGGTCGCCGCTTGTCGTGGCCGTGTACCCCCACTTCCAGGTCTCGCTCCTGAAGCCCCTTTCCGGGCTTGCCAGCACCTCCATCAACGACGAAGACGACCAGATGCTCAGGGAACCGGAAAAGGATTCCTATTTCGGCGGCGAGTTGGGCGACGACGACGAAATGTGGGACCTCCACGAGCCAATCGGGAAAACCCCGCCGCCAACGGAGGCCCCGCCGCCCCTGGACACCCGTGCCTCCGTCGACGTGGTCGTGCGGGCCTCCTCTGTGCTGGTGGACGGCGTGGAGTACGGGTTGCCTGCAGGAGTGAAGTCGGTGGTGCTTGTGCCGCCGACGAGCGCCGCCGGCGAGGACTCGCTTCTCATATCGCTCCTCTCCGGCTACTCGCTTCTTGTGCGGGTATGGCGGGTTCCGCGGGGCTTTTCCGACGCCCTGTTCCGCCAGCAAAGGGCCGTGCCTGCACATAGGGCCCCCGACCGGGTGTTCCGGCCGTTTGTGGTGCAGTGGTGGCTGCTTTCCTCGGCGGCTGCAACGGGGCCCGGCGGCTGCGGCGGAACCTCGCCGGAGTCCGGGTTCTCGCTATCTGCACACCCGTCCGGCTTGGCGGTGGTTTCAGCGTCGCCACACTCGCTTTTCCGGATTCACTCGTGTCAAGACACGCCTGCCGGCCTCCAGCTCTCGGCCCACTTCAATGTCACCGTCGACGGGGTCATTTTGAACCAGTGCTTTGCACACCCGCTCAACATGCAGGACGCCAGCAACCACATTCTTTTTTTGACGCTTACCTTGTCGACGCTGAAACGCCTTGAGCTCTCCCTCTACAGCTGGTACGCGCACGAGCCGTGGGAGGGAAACTTGGAGGTTTCTGTTCTTCCGCTCAACCGAAGCTTTCCGTTCCCGATTTGGATCGTTCCCCTCGCCAACAACAACAGCTTTCTTTTGGTTTGCCCCGCCGAATTCATCATCATCACCGTGAACAACATCTGGTCTGCCGACTATTCGTTTTCCCGGTTTGAGTACACTGGCGCGTTTCCGACAGCATACTCCATTCCTGCACAGGCCGTTTTGAGTGCTGACGTGGACGCCCTTGACTCAGACTTGTGTGACGAGCTTCTTGTTGCCTCTTCAGACGGAGTGGTGTACCTGGTTATTGTGCAGGACAACAAAACCTTGGAGTGTGTTCCGATCATCCGCGTGGCAGACCTGATTTCCACCTTCGACCTCCGCCCGCTCGGCAGCGAGTATGTCTTGACTTTCGCCAGCGACACCGGCGGAGCCAAGAAGCTCCGGGTGCCGGCGCTCTATATGCAGGACGCCGTGAAGATGGCGTACACGGAGGCCCAGCTCGAGCACGACTACCGGAACTGGACGCCGGTGGTTGATGCCATTGTGGTGGACTCTGTGCCGTCGCGCCTGTTTGTGAAGGGCACACTGCAAGAGCTCTGGGTGCTTTCTGGGATGGGCAAACGGACCAAGTTGTCCCATATCAGCCTGGGGTACGCGGTACACAAGGAGAGTCCTATTTTGGACGCGTACAGGAAAGCACAGGGCCTCTTCACCTTTTCTGGCGAAACCTCCGGCGGAAAGGCGCTGTTTTTGGCGTGCTGTTTGCCTCTTGAAACGAGGATTTTGGACTTGCGCTCAAAGGTGGAGGCAGGTGTTGCTCTTTCAAGCAAATTCACCATCTGGTGTGCCAATGTTGACGCCCAATACGTGCTTCAAGTGACGCCCGATGAAGTGGTACTTTCCGACCTCAAAGAATATAGAGCGGCCGGCCGAAGTGCAGTATTTGCCCGAAGCGTGGGCAAATTCGCCGTTTTCGTCTGTGAAAAGCAAAACCAGCAGCGGCTCGAAATCAGCGAAGTGGCGGTGTCGGAGGAAACATGGCTCCAGACGCTTTCAGCTGTTTCAATGTCGTTTCAGGTGAGTTCTTTGTCGGTGAGCGAAACAGAAGTCACGCTCTTTATTGTGTTGGGCGGGTTTGGCGGAGAGGTCACGTGCTGGGCGTTTCAGAAAGGAACCAGGGTGCTTCACAGCGCCTTCTCTTTCAATTTGGCGGGCTTGGGGCATGGGCACGTGGTCCCCCACGATACCCATTTCTTTCCAGAGGGGAAGCTATACGTTGGAACGAAATGCGGGGGATACCTTGAGATTCAGGCTAAAGAGGAAACTGGGACAGGGGATACAGAGATAAAAGAGGAAACAGAGACTAAAGAGGATGGGGAAATGGACCATACAGAGACTAAGGAGGATACAGAGATAAAAGAGGAAACAGAGACTAAGGAGGATACAGAAATGGACCATACAGAGACCAAGGAGGATACAGAAATGGACCATACAGAGACCAAGGAGGATACAGAAATGGACCATACAGAGACTAAGGAGGATACAGAAATGGACCATACAGAGACTAAAAAGGATAGGGAATGCAGAAAACCCAAAGCGGCAGACTCGGAAAAGGAAACCCACAAACACCCAGGAGCCCCGTCCGGTGAAATCCGAACCACCCAAAAACTCCAGCTCTGCTCGATGCCCGTGCGGCTCATTGTCAGCCAGAAAGACGCCAGCTTTGTGGTGGCATACGCCCGAAACGCGTGGCTCTTCAACGCATACGAGCTGGAAATGCCCCGCAAAATCGACTTTGGCGACAAGGTGGAAAAGCCCATTGTGCTGATGGTGGAGGGACCTGCACACAGAGCGTCCCATCTTGGGCTCGTGTTTGTCAAGGAAGACGGGCTTGGTTTCGGGCAGCTTTTCACGCACCCGTCGCCGGTTGTCAAGCAGATCAGCGTGGGCGAAGCGGCCAAGAAATTGGCGTTTCTTGAGTCGCATGGGCTCTTCGTGTTGCTCACCAAGTCCAAAAACCCGTTGACTCGGCTCAAATTCGCCGACCACAGGAGCTACAAAATGCTCCCGACAGTGGAGTTCGACTCCCGCACGGGCGTGCAGCGGGCCGAGCCGCTTTTCGGCCCCGACGAGGTCCCGAACTGTTGCCTTATCTGGAATGTTGTGCGTGGCGACCGCGTCTCCAAGAAGTTGATTGTGGGCTCGCTGAACGGAACCGCCGGCAGCCTCAAAATCATCGACGTCTCCCGGACGCTCTTGGCGGGCACCGGCGTCGGCGTCGTCAAGCAGACCGAGCTCGTCTGCATAGCCCAGGAAAAACCCGTGTCCTGCATACAGCAGATGGGCTCCGCCGTCCTCTTTGCATGCGGCGCCAGCATTCTCTCCACGAGCTACCAGGCGGAGGCGAAGCGGCTCAAGCCGGCACAGCATCTCGTGACGCTCCTGCTGGATATCACGTACATGGGCGTGGAGAAGGGGCGTCTTTTGGTGAACTCCAAGATGGACTCTCTTTTGGCGTTCAAGTACTCGGAGGCAAGCGGCGATTTGCAGGAGAGTTTGGCCATCACCTACAAGGACCCCACGCCTCGCAGCTTGGTCAACAATCTGGCGTTGGGAGAGAAGTACGTGGCCGGAGATAAGCTCCATTCGCAGGTGGTGATGATGGATTCCGCCGGACATAGCCTATTCAGGCTCTCCATGATTCCTCGCGCCTACAGCGCCCGCTTTGCCAGCTTGTGGAGTCGTCCGACGGAGCACGTGATCACCGTGGGCGTGAACGGCGAGGTGGTGAGCTTTGTGCCGGAACACGAAGGGTTTTCGAGGCTTGAGCGAAGATTGGCCGAAACTTACGGGCTCCTGGCGGCGGCGCCGTTTGCCGATCTTCGAGACCGGCTTGCTCGTCCGTTTGTGGATAAAGTAACGGGCAAAGGGTTTCACAGCTTGTACAAGCCGTTTTTTGACTACGCCGCCAACAGAAACCACCCAGACATTGTGGACTGTGATTTGGAGGAGCTTCTGGTGCTTACAGACTCGGGAATTGTTCTATAGATAACTAAGAGCGGCGTTTGACCGGCAGGCGACGTGGCGTCCGGGAGTTGACTTCCGACGAGTAGACTGCTCTGACCAGCAGCGGAATGGAAGCTCGGGGAAGTTCGGGGCAGCGTGGAGCTTCAGATGTTCCGCAATAGTCATCGCTTCGATCTGAAAATGGAGATGTTTCATAGCTATCCCAAACGCTCCAGTCAGTTCAGATCAGTCTCATCGTTTTCGTGGGCCCCGGTTTCGGGTGCAGCCGCTTCTGTTTCAGCAACGACAGAATCTTCGGGTCCACTGGCATCGTCGACTTCGGCAACGGTGGCAGGAACCGAGAACCCTGCACCAAAACCAGATTCGGCACCGTGGTCCGACCCGCTTTCATCTTTGGCCTGCATTTTCCGGCGCTGGCGCCGAAACTCCGCCGCCCGACTCTGGCGGTCTTCGGAGTCACCCTTTCGGAACTCCTGTAGCAAGTTCCGTGCACGTGAGCCGACATCTGCCTCATCTTCTTTGGATTCCTCCTCCTGCATGTGCACGCCTCTCCCGCTGGCGTTCTCCAAAAGATGCCGCTTCATCAATGCTCTCTTGCGGGCCGTTGAAGTCTCGCCTCTATCGGGGCCTGCAGACTTCAACTTCTCAAGAAGCGAGTCCATGACATTGGTATCGGACTCTGCATCGCCGCTTTCTGCTTTGGCCTTCGCCTGGGCATTTGTCTTCTCAATGAGCTTCTTTCTCTGCTCGTAGAGCTTCAACTCGTCCTCACGCTTGATGTTATCCACCTGCGCCTTCTTGAAGTCTGCCATGAAGTTGGAAAACTTGCTCATGAACGAGTTGCGCACGAACAGATCGCTGGGGTCTTCGCCAAAGTAAAGCATCAACTTGTCAAACTCCTGGAATGTGTAGTTGGCCTGGTCCGTCAAGAGCTCCACCTTTTTCTTGGCTTTGGGGAGTAGCGGCGTCACCACCTTGAGGATGCGGTCCTGCGGATGGAATTTGGACACATCGCTCAAGTTTCCGATGTCAAGAGAACTTTGCACGTTTCTCACCGATTTGGCGAATTCCTTGCAGTCGTTGGATATCACCTCAATGGAGAATTTGGCCACTTCCTTGCACACTGCCAATTCTTCCATGAACTCCATGAGTTCGGGGTAGTTCAAGCGGATTGTCTTCTCCACGTAGTGCAAAAACGACATGCTGTTTTTGTCGTCTTTGACAAAGTTCAACCGCTGCAACGAGCTCAATTTGAAGCCCTTGGCCTGCTTGGAGCTGTCGTTCATGTAGTTACCCACTGCAAGAATAATGTCGAAAACACTCCTTAGATGTTTGGAGTCTTTGATGCTGTCCACCGCGGAGTCCAACGACCTTAGCTTTCTCACAAGGTCCTCGTAATCCCGTTCGAAAGCAGACATCGTCTTGAGTGCCCGGATTCTCGATTTCCAGTAGTGCTGCAAGTTGTAGACCAACTCCAAGTAGATGCGGTCAGGCCGCTGCAACTCGCCAACGTCTTTTTCGGGTTTCACGATGTCTTCGGATGTGTAATCCGTGGAGTAGGGCTGGAAAGACGTTGCCAAACTGTTTGGGATCTCCACAATCTCTTCCTTAGCGAGAAACTCCAAGACCGCCATGTTCTCGACGATGTCCTTGTCGCAACGTAAGATCTTGTTCACCACCTCCACGTCCGTGATGTTGTTGTAGAAATGGAGGTTGATACCGAACTGTTGCGCAATGTCACGCGGCAAGAACGTGACCTTGTCAACGTCCTCCTTCTTTTTCGTTGCCAACTTCTTGATTTCTCGAGCGGCGAAGATCGTCTCGATTTCGTCTAAGACTCCTTTGCCCATCAATTCCGTGACCACGGATTGCGGCTTGGACTCGCTCCAGAACGAGTTTTTGCCGCTTTCATCGTGCTCCACTTTTTCCCAGTGCAATTGCTTCAACTTCTTCTTTGGCCGTGGGAACGTATCAAAAAGCCCTGCTGCGACTGCTGCTTCGGGAACGGCTGATTTGGCCTGCTTAGCCACAGGGAACGGCGGAGGTACGGGTGCACCATTGAACATTGGCGGCGGCGGCGGAGGTGGGGGAATTCCCCCGGGAGTCGGGCTTCCTCCTAAAATTGGTGGGAGTGGCGGAGGAGGAGGAGCTCCCGGGTTTGACGAGGCTGCCAAATTTGGTGGAAGAGGAGGAGGCGGCGGCGGCATGCTTCCTCCCATAGACGGAGGAAGTGGGGGAGGAGGAGGAGGAGGAGCTGAGGTTTTTGGGACAGACTTGTGCTCTGTTTCCTTAGTTTCTTCCTCTTCCTCCGTCGTCTCCTCGTCTCCTCCTTCTGGAATAGCCTGGGCAACACTGACCTTCAGCGACAACTCCTTCAAAAACTGCGGGTTCATCGAGCTCACGGTGGATATCCGGTTGCTCTTGTAGTCTGCATTTGGAGCCGATGGCCCACGAACCACCTCCTTCTCTGACTGGACTTTACCCTGAGTGTATTTCTTCTCGATTTTGTCCAAGACTGAGGATTTGTGGGGCGATTTTGGCACCTTCATTGCTCCCAACTGGGCATGCAATTCCTGCTTCATGCGCTCCACACTTTGGAGTTCTTCTTGCAACTTGGCCTTCACGGTGGCGTCAATTAAACTGTTGAGGTATGCGTTTTCCTGCTCCGTGAGGTTGAAGTCAATGTTGATATCCTTGTAGTTGTTCTCAAGCTCCCGTAACCGCTCCATAGCCATGTACTTCTGCTTGGCGTAGAGACTAGAATTGTTGAACTTCATGATGTCGTTGGATTCGCTTTGCAACGACGAAAGCTGTTTTCTTAACTTCGACAACGTCTCCACATCTTCCATTCTCATGGCACGTTTGGGGCCCAAAGGAACTGGCTCAAGCACGATTTCGTCTTCGGACTCAGACTCCATTTCGATCTCTTCAGCCGCCGAAAGGCCATCTTCCGTCTCGTCTTTCTGGGGAGCCTGGTAGTTCTCAAAGTCGGTCATTTCAAGCTCCCTGGCTTGGTTCTCAATATCGTTCATTTGCTCTCTCAAAGCACGTAACCTTGAGCTGGGCTCAACGTGGCCGCCAAGCAGCCTGTTGTCGAGCTTCAACTCGGCTTTTTTCCGGTGTATTTGCAGCTTGAGCTTATTCATGAGCTCCACATTGGTGGTTTGCACAGAAAACGTCGTCTTTCCGTCGCTTTTTTTGGACCTGATTTCTCCGTTGTTCAACATGATCAAAAGCTCCCGCATCTCCACCTCCAGCTCTTGTTTCTCTACAAGATGCTTGCGCTTCAACTCCTCGAAATCCTGCTGTAATTCTTCGTTGAGTCGCCGCGTTCTTCTTAGCACGGCTTCTTGCTCCTTGACTTCGTTAGTCAAGCTGGCAATGACCCCCTCAGAACCCAAAGAAAGCTGGCGCGAGATGTCATCTCTTTCGGCAGTCGCTTCCTCGGCAATCTTCTTGTAAGTCCTCACCTCTTTTAAGGCGTTCCTGTACATTTCGTCCGTGTTCAAGCCCTCGAACAATCTGTTCATGGCAATTCCAATGGCAGACTCGTCATCGGTAGTGTGGGCGTTCGTAACATTTTGGATCAAGCCGTCTAAAAGACGCAAACTCCGCACTGTTTCGCCAGGATCTTCTCTCTTTTCCGATTGGTTCAAGTATAGGTGCTGCATAGCACTCAAGAAGAAGCTCTCAGCCTCGTTGTTCTGCACATTCAGCCACATAGACCTCACTAGGTCCACGGGATTATTGAAGTCGACATTGTCGTCGATATCCTCGGTAGTCTTGAACTCGAGTTTATCATTCTCCTCCATTTCGACAAAGCGGTCGCATTGCTTCGTAAGATCGTCGTAGTTTGACTCTTTGAATTTGACAAGGAGCCGGTCAATTCCGGCAGCTTTGAGTTGCGACCGGAGATTGAGCCGCACCCGGAAATCTATACCGTATTCCACGATAGTGTTGATAAGGAGCATCGAACTCAAGCAGTATTCGAGAAGCTGGTTTTCAAGCTGCGCGGAGTTGACGGTAGGCGAATTGGTGCCGTACATTGCAAACTTCACCTCGTCGCTGGCACCCACCAAAGAGTTCTTGTACTTCCCCTTCCCGTCCACTGTTTTGGCAAGAAGACTCAACCATAGCTCAAAACGATGGAACCTGTTGGGAACCGGTGGCTTTCGCTGCAAATTGCGCTTGCTCTGCGATGTCATAAACTCGTAGTACGGTTTTGCCGAAAGGGCGTCCAAGGCCCGAAGCACCTTGTGGTACTTGCCCTGGTGATCAGTACCGCCCGATCTGGAGTAGTAGACAATCATGAAGGTGAGAGTCTCGGTGGCGATTTTCCGGGTGGCCAAGCGGGGAGAGAGAAGAGCCCCCGCTATGGCATTCACATAGAGAGAATCATCGCTCTTGGCACGCTCCGCTCCCAACTTCTGGTTCATCAAACAACGAAGACACTTGAGCGCGTTCAACTCGCGGTTGAAGATATCATCCAGAATCTCCTCGATATCATGCGTGCTTATCTGGTCATGCACCTTTATAAGATAGGACGATAAGGCGGCGTCACCCTGGAAATCAAAGATGAATTCACGCACCCAGTCGATTGGCTCTGTCCGCAAAGAGACCCACAAATTCTCGAGTTCCAGAGAAAGGATGGACTTGGCCACAAGTTTCCGCGTGTAGAACTCAGGGCTGGTGTCCGACTTCTTGGCCAGCTTATTCTGCTCGCTGAGCGCATCCTGGTGCACCAACATCCACTTTTTGTCGATTCCGTAGGCCAACATCTCCTGGCGGGCCAGTGGAGGAAGGGAGCGGAAGTCCCGGCGGTCCATCAACTCGCGAAACATGCGCTCAATGTCCATGGAGTTCTGCGGCTTCTGCGGGAGCGTGCTCGGCACGTTATCGTCCACAGGGCGGGAAATCGGTAGCGGTTTCTGGCCTGTTTTCGCCACTCCCAGCGACACCGACAGGTTGCGCACGTGGCGTCTTTCCGGTAGCGAGTCCTGGCGAGACTTGACGGAATCGGCGCGGGTGTTCTTTTCCTCTTTTCGGAGCTTCGGGTCCGTGCGTGCGGTTTTCATCTCGTACGGATTGAACGAGGACACCGACGGCTGTCTGCGGTGGGGGCTGGAGTGCGTGGAAGCCGCAGACAGCGCCGGAGCATTGGAGACGTTGGACGTGGATTTCCAGGACCCAAGAGATGCAAGGCTGGCCATGCGTCGTGATGGCGACACCGCGGACGAGTTGGAATGCAGGGTATTGGCGCTGAGCATGGACTCGGAGTCCGAGGCGTCCAGATCCGGGCGGTCTTTGGAGTCTCTGTTTTTGCGAAGCGAGAAAATGGACGATGTGGACGAGCGGTGGGGATTCGGCCCGTGGCGCTTGGACGCAGGCAGAGAGCCAGAACTGGCCCTCGTTTCGGACCAGTTTGCGGCTGGCGGCGCTAGAGTCGCCAGGAATGCGTCCCCGCCACTATCCTGCCCCTCGGACAGCGCCACGTGCGGCGGCAAGGGCGCCACGTTCGGCGGCAAGGGCGCCACAAATGGACTGGAGCTCGGCGGTTCCGGCGGGGTGTTCAGCGTGGGCGGCGGCCCCGACTTCGCCGGCGCCAGGCGGGCTCTGGACGTGATGGGTGAATAATACGCCACCTTGGCCGACGACAGCTCTGCCTTTTCGCCGGCCACGTAGGGATCTATTCGCTTGCGGAGCGACATGGCGTTTTGTGGCAGCTAGGGGTGTCGGTTGGCGAATGAAGTTTCGGGTGGTGTGGGCTGCAATTGATCACAGAGAGGCGGCTTGGAGGACAGAGCTGGATCTGAGCCGGGTCACAAAAACAGCGGGAGCTGGCAGGTGAAAGGACTCGGGCCGGGGATTAGTGGTCGGCTGGTATTGTGGTCGGCTGTATTGGCGGGCCAGAAGTTGAGTTGTGGCGCCAGGAGGGGCCAGAAGACAACGCTTTTTGGGGGACGGGGGTCTTTTTGTGTCGCGAGTTCAAAAAAGCTGGTCGTTAAGCGCAAGCTGTCCAAATGGGGGGTTGCCGGCGTGGGTCCGGTTGTGGAGTGTGACGGGAAAATGGCTGGTAGAAAAAAAGGCCAAGTAGCGCGCCAACCTCGCGCTGTGTGCAGGAAAACACCCCATGCCTGCACCTGTTGGCGGAGCGCTGGGCTACGGCGAGTTTTACTGCTTACGTTCGGCGCGTGTGGGCATATGTTTGTTTGGCGTGGGGGTACGGGTTGCCGGCCACGGCGGGTGTGCACATGGGCCGGAACGGCGTTTGGGCCTGCGTCTGGCGTGGGACCTGCGTCTGGGCACGCACGCCTTTGCACAGATCTGGGCCACATTGTTGAGCTGCCACGCCGCGCCGGGGTGCCGGCCCGAGTAGCAGTGTCTGGGTCACCTGAGCACTGCATATAGCCGTGGGCGCGGCCCTCCACCTGCCAACTGACGTGCGCGCATGCAGGCAGTTATAAATAGATCTACCCATTGTCAGTTCATGGCGATCGGGAGGTCCTGCATCTACTCGATGCTTTCCTGTAGCATGGAGAGGGTGTTTTCCAAGTCCTTGTTCATTTTCTTCTTGAACGCTTTGGACTTGGATTTGCGGCGCGTCAATGGCGTTTCTCCAAAGTCTTGCGAGGTATCCTGGAAGTCGTCGCTTTCGGGGTCTTCTTCGTCCTGTACCTTTTCGGCTTTCGCTGGAGCTGCGGCTTTTTTGGGTGCGTTCCCATTCAATCTCTGTATAATTTCACTGGCTGTTTGGGGGGTGTCGGCACTTGGCTTCTCGTCTGCTGGATTGGATTCTGTTTTGAAGGCTTTCTTCTTCGACTTCTTCGGCTTTCCTTTATTCGTGTCCCCCTCCACCAGAGACTCTTGAGGAATGGTGCTTGTTTTGGCGGCTGCTTTTTCAACATCACTCTCGACAGCCGGTTTTGTCTTCAGGTCATTGGTAAGGACAGGCTCTTCGGCAACTTTATCAGAAATGACAGGCTCTTCGGCAACTTTGTGAGAAATGACAGGCTCTTCGGCAACTTTATCAGAAACGACAGGCTCTTCGGCAACTTTATCAGAAACGACAGGCTCTTCCGCAACTTCATCAGAAACGACAGGCTCTTCCGCAACTTCATCAGAAATGACTTTCTTTTGAGAATCCTCGTCCGAATATGCCTCCAATAGTCCCCCCTTGATGCCATCCTCCACCGGTATCTTGGTTGGCACGGGTGACACTTCTCTAAGATCCTTCACTGCAGAGTCTGGGAGAGGAGGCACGGGCCTTTCATCGCCAGACTCTGCAGCCGCTTTCTCATCTCTATCTGCTGGAGTTAGAGTTGGAGGCACCGGTCTTCTGTTGGACTCAGTTTTAGTACGAGTCTTGGCATCAGTATTGTCGATCGGCTCAGCCTCGCCAACAGAGACTCTGCTGTCCTGGGATTCCTCGTCTTTGTTACCCGTGTTGTGCACCTCTTGAAGGTCACGGGTTGAGAATGCCACATTTTCTTTCATGAACTTCCTGAAGACGTCGCTTTTGATGTCGTCCACATCAAGGCTCTGAATATCTTCTGGCGTGTCCCAGAAACCAATGCCAGCCCAGAAAATCTTGGCCCGGAGCACCAAAAGCATGAGGTAGAGCTTGATGAATATGGGCTCATCCTCGACGTTTGGCACTGCTCCTTGAAAACTCTCAGTAGATGCCCTCTTGAATTGAAACCCATTTGCAGGAACAATAGCCTCAAACAGCGAGTTTTGCAGCAACTTGTAGATGTTGGAATGGATTGATCTCAATTTGGCAAAAAAATCACAGATGGCCCTCAACTTGACCAAACAGTAATTGCACAATGGGTAATTGCCCACAATGTCGTGCGGCTCGCCGGCTATATTGATCGTAGCATTGCCGCTCCTGTACCCCGAATCCACCGGCGGCAAATAAAGCTTGAGGGTGTAAAGTCGGGCATGTTCCAACAAGTCATCCTTCGATTCGCCACAAATCCCACAGGATTCACGTAAAGCCACTGGAACGGCGTTTCCAGCCTTCGTGCCCCGGTAAGAAAGCTTGAAAGTTTCATTGACTCCAGCCACGGGCTCAATCACGGCTTTCCCCTCCACAATTAAGGACCAGAACGATTTTCCCTTGGTCCAGCGGTTCATAAATGTGGCTCCTGATAGCGTGGGCACAGCAGAACCCAAACTGGGCTCGATTTCCGACGCCCAGATCTTTTTGAAGTACTTCAGAGTCTTGAGCGACGCCAAATCAAACACGAAGTCTTTGCGAATGATCTGGTAGATGAACGCCTTGAACTCGTATTGATATTGAGCAAGATCCAAGCGGAGGGACAGCGTTTTTGGGCCGTAGACGATTTGGTTCAAAACAACACCCACCTCGTCATCTGCAAACTCTCCGCCTTGCAAATTTTCATTTGACATGATAAAATCTGCTTTCCGGGACGCATCCTCTTCGAGATTGTCGAACCCGGTGCTCATTTTGGGCGTGTTTGTCCGAGAAGACGCGCTGTTACGGGCCAGATCCTCCATCTTAATGAAGAGCTCTTTCAAATCCCGCAACTCGTCCTGCAAATTGACGATGATGGAGTCTTTCTCCTCGAGCTCCTCAAACAACTTGCGGTTCTTCAACTTGAAGTTGTACGCCTCACGGCTAGCATTGGAGACCATTTCGTTGGCTTCGTTGAAGAGCGACGCAGTCAAGTCCTCCACTTCGCCTTCCAACTGCTTGTTCTTGTTTTCCGCCTCGGTTTTCTCCTGCTGAAGCGCCTGATGCTCCTTTTGAAGCTGCTCGTACTTTTCTGTCATTTGCTTGGATGTTTGCTCGTATTGCTCCATCATTTCGCTGTTCTTCGCCGCCAACTGCTGGTATTTTTGGTCTTTTTGTTCCAATTCCTGTTGAGCTCTGTTGGCGGACTTTTCGTACTCTTCCAAAGTAGCGGCGTTTTTCTGTGCTTTTGTCTTCAAAACACCCATTTCCTTGCGGGCTTGTAGAAGCGCCTCTTCGAGCTCCAGCAGCTTTGCCACTTCCGTGACGAGTTTGGTGGATAACGTGGTCACCTGTTCCTCCATTCTGTGCCCGAAGTCGTCTTCTTCCATGGTGGTGGGTTCTTGCTGTAAATAGGGGTAGGTGTTTGCAGTGTTCAAAATGCTGAGCCGACTGGTCCGAAGCTGCTTGAATTGAAGCTGAAACTGATCTGAAACTGATCTCGAACTGCGTGATTAAAACGGATCTGAAACTGTTCTCGAACTGCGTGATTAAAACGGATCTGAAACGATGCTGAAACTGCTTTGAAGCTCTCGTCGAATGGAGCGTCTGCAAAAAACCGCTTGCTGTGTTTTATGAGTGTTTCGGATATGCCAGATCAGAATCGTTATAAAAAGTGTTCTGCGTGGACGAGACCGCTGCTGTTTCATCCTGACGCGATTACAGATCAGTCACGTGACCGCGCACGTGACTGCGCCTTGCTCCGCTGCGTGGCGCTGTTGCTTCGGTACTGCAGCTCCGCGAGCCCGAACCGGGCGCTGGTGTCGTCCGGGGCTAGTCACTGGTGTATTCACTGGAGTCGTTATATGCAGTCCAATCGGGTTCGGCATGCGTTCTGTGGAGCAGCACTTCTGCATCGGTCATTTCGAGGTAGTTCTTGGCGTAGAACTCAACAAAGTCGTCGACATCAAGATCCCCTGCATCCAGAACAACATCCGTACCTCCGAGCTCCGTTAGGTCTCTGTCGAGCTCCTTTTCGACGCCTTGCAATAGGGTTTTGATTGAGTCAGCGGCCTGGGTCTCTTTTGCGGCGCCGTCGGGGGCCAGGGGAGGCAAAACCACCGGCTGGAGCCAGTCCTGCACATAAGCACCGCCGTCGCCGATCCGCCGTGCTTTTCCGCCACGTTCGCTCAAACCGCGTACCCGGAGCTGTTCCAAGAGGTAGCGGCTCAGGAGGGCTTCTGCAGGGCAGGCTCCGCGGGCAAAATCGGGGCCAAAATGCAGGAGTATGTTGTTGTGTATACTTAAAGAGGCATGTTCACTAACGGAAAGCGTTTTTGGGACATTGTTCGGGTGGGTCGGCATGTCAGGCATCGCGACGAGGTACTGCTGGCGGTTGAGGCCAATGTCGGCGGCCATGGCGGAGAAGTCAAGCGGGCCCAGCACAAGGTCACGTGACCAGGTAAGAAGGTACGGGTTTTCCTCCAAGACCCGCGTGTAGTGCGCGGGAAGAGTCACGTGCACATCCAGCACGTGATTCACGAAATGGGCGCTGGCGTCGCCGGCAAAGAGCGCCGCCATCGCCGCGGTGGTTTCTGCTGCCGCCATGTATGTTCCTGCAGACAAGGCGGCTGCCGCTTGCTCCAAGCTGATCTCTGGTACGAGCTCGCCATGGGGGTTGTCCTGCAGATAACCCACATCCACAAGAAACGCTTCTCCGTTGCGCAAAAACATGCGGTTGGTGGCTAGCTCGCTGTCCATATGGCTAGGTACCGGAAAGTCACGTCGAAGTGCGTCATGTTCAATGGTGTCCCAGACGTGTGTCCATGCAGGGACTGTATGGGACCACAGCCAAAGTAAGTACGTAAAGTAGGTTTGCTGTATGTTTGACACGTACGGCATCTCTATTTGAAGCGCTGGACCAAATGCAAGCTGATGCAGTTGATGCGTTAAAAGTACCCTTAGCGGGCTGTACCTGTTAATGTGCATGAGAAACTGCGTCAAAAGTTGTGCATCTTGTGCCCTATCGAGGAGAACGATCGCGATGCAGCGGTCTTTGTAACCCATTAGCGAGAGATCATGGCGGGGACCAAGAAGCGTATCTATGGGAATCATCAGGAAAAGGTGCGCGAGCTGTGCGTTTAAAGATGTGGAGGTGCGTTGTGAGATGAAATGGAAAGTCGTTGAGATGATGCGAAATGCATCTAAATGCAGCGCCGGAACAAAGCCCGACACCGGCCTACACCCATTTTCGATGCGTGGTATTCAGTGATGTCTATAAACCGAGTGCAGGTTGCTCAGGTGGATCTGAAGCCAATTTGAAAGAAATTGCCCAAAAAAGTTGTGTTGTAGCTTGGAGTGAACTTGACACGGTTTTCCTTGATCTCCGCCATGATCTGGGCCTCCTTTTCGGCGGCAGTGAGTTTGATGGTGGATGTAGGAAGCATATTTTTGTGAATTTATGAATTTACTTTGGTACTAAATGGGCGTTGGCGGTTTTATATAGCGCCAGATGTTTTTCCAGCTATGCCGCATCGGAGCCGCTATGCGCGGCGCCTCGAGATGCCACAGTCGCCAGCAGAACAAACGGAGGTGGTGGATGGTGGCGGCAGGGAGCTGAAACGGGTCTGAAACACACCTGAAACGGGCCTGAAACACGCCGGTTTTTCCGAAACCCCGGTTCCGTATCGTACATTGATTTTCCGAAACCGTTATCACGGTGCCCGCAATGCCGAGAGCGGGGCACGGAAAATTTGTTTACTGGCTGCAGGCTACATGACTTGCGCTCGGTCTAGTGCACCTTGTCTGCAGGACTATTGTGACTCATCGGTGGTGCACGAGATGTGCTGGGGTTTGGGCGGAGCTTTTTCTTGGGGCTTGGTCCAGAGTGCATACAGATCCTGCGGTCCTAATGACGGTTCGGATTAACTTGCTTCCGGTTTGTGCGAGGTTGCTGAGTTGCTGGCAAGGCGGGCTATGTACAGGAATATGCACCGGAGAAACGTTTGTTTGTGCAGGACCTGACGTGCGCGCATGTCACGTGCGCACGGTCATGTGTCTCGTGGGTGTGGTGAGCGGCTTCGCCCCACCCCCTGAGTGTGATGTTTTCTTGCTGTAGGTGTATGCTTCTACTTGTATACAGGAAACCGTTCTCGGTGCATGTTCGGATCATTGCGGATTAGCTTTTGCGACTGCATATAGTGAGAGTTGCCAAAAGGGGTAATACAACTTTAGCAAAAGAGGGCGGCTGGTCGTGAAGTGAATTTCTGTGTCAAGAATTGTTCTTAGTTGATTGTTCTAATGGAAGTCGGAAGCTGACGAAACGCTCGGGAGTCATGGGCCTGCATATAAGCCAGCTCCTCGCTTGTCTGCAGGATACCTTTTTTTCAACTGTTTATTTGCGCTGGAGGGCATACTGGAGCGTAGTCGCTTTCTTTTTCCTCGGAGCAAACCTGAAGAACCGGCGGCGAGAGTGCTATAGCGGATCAATAGTGAGTTCTGCATATAGGCACATCTTTGGATGCGGTTCTCAAATTGTCTGCACCCGACCGCGGAAAGTGTGTATATGCAGTACGCTATAAACAGCGTCCAGAGACGAGTGGCCGTGTCAAGCTGTATTGGTTGAATGCTCGGGCGGGGCGAATGGTGTAGTGGCGCGCGTTTTGGCAAGTTTAGGGAGAGACAGGAGTGCACATAGGCGAATGTAGTGCATATAGTACCCCTCTGGATAGTGGCGACACTGTAACGAAGTATGGTTCTCTTTACACAGTACCATGGTGTTGCCGGAGATCCTGCATAGCGTTAATAGCCGTGGCGGGATCGCTCAACCTGAAACAGGCTTGAAACAAGCTTGAAACAAGCGGATTCATCAGAATTATTGTTGCTTCCACGCTAAATAGCTGTTCACCTGATATGGCTTACGTCCCGGTAAACATGCAGTATCTATGACTGATATTCAATCTAGAGGCAAAATAAAAAGAATTGTAGCTTATCCAGAGGCTTATATTTAAGGAATAATACATATATCTGGATAAACTAGAAATATAAATTAATAGATTTGACTGACATTTGAATGAATCCATGACCGTACTGTACCGTACTTTAATTGGACGTGATTGAGGAGTAGAAGGCCGGGGTAGCGGCTGAAGTTAGATGCTGTCACGTGACCGGAAGTTAGATGCCGAGTCACGTGAACCGAAGAGGTTATGCCGGTCACGTGACCTGAAGGAAGATGCCAAGTCACGTGACCTGAAGTGGTTTTGCAGGTCACGTGACCCAAGGTCATGTCGAGTCACGTTCCGGCGCCGTTTTGACCTCGCTGTTGCCGTGGTCCTTCTGAAAGCGGGATGTAAGGGCCTGATGCGAAGAGCCCGTTTTTCGGCCGATATTGATGCTTGAAACCCCCTATATGCCGGAACTGTATATAGAGCCCGGAATTGGCGCACGTCACGTGCGGACCCCGGATTTGGCAGAGCTAAAGTACGATATGTGGCAGAGCGCCCGAACGGTTTAGTCTCGCGCTGGTTTTTTATTTCTCTCGATCTTCTGAACTATCTGGATCCAACATTGTTCTATATTTTTATCTTTCATTTTTCATATTTCTAATTTGTCATGTTCGTTTCTCGTCAGTCCCATTACGAAGAGGCAACACACTGCTAAAAGAACCATAAAGGAACGCTCACGTGACTAGAGCGTTTAAACCGGCATCATTCGTGTTCTGGAGCTGCGCACGTGACTCAGTCCGGTACTGCATACACTGCATTCCCGGTATCTCCTCCCTCTTGTGTGTTTTTCGGCCTCGGACTCGTTGTTAGCCTGCATGCACTGGCCGCCCGCCGCAAAGATATTCAAAGTCGGGAAACATGAGCCTGCATATAGTGCAGGTGCTTGTCTACGCAAACTGCAAGGGCCAGAAACTTGAGAGGGCGGATGGTGACGTCATGTGACACTGCCACGAATTACGGGCATTGAAGGCGCAGGGAATTTGTTTTCACCACATGGTTTCATGCCATAGCTGCAGCCTCCAGCAGCCGATGTAGTTTCAACAACTGTCTTTGTGAATTCCCCGTCTGACATTGATTACACTCCATGGCGCTTGCACATTCCATCAAAGACGCTGTCCTGCATACACCCGGCATTCTATTCCCACCCAACGTATGACGCCCCGCTGCCGTTTTTTAGCTCCAAGCAGCGGCAGCAAAGCGTCATTCTCAACCCGCGTGATGCCAGTACACCGTGACCAATGTGTCACCCCAGGCCGGGGTCTGTGCTGTGGAGCCCTGCATATAAGGGCGGGCTCCAGCCCGGCCGCGTCGTGCGCACAATGCCGGTCTTAGTCCAGCGTTTCACCGAATTGTGCGTCAACGGTGGCCTTAAAAAGCGCGCATGCCGCCACAGAACATTTTCATGTAGTAGTCTTCCTTAAAACGCACGTTCATGTATGTGTTGAGATTCAGTCAGTCGTTGTGCAGCTCCCTGCGTACATACAAAAATAGATGTTATAATGAAAACAGATCATTGCATCGTCTTGATTCCAGTGTTACCGATACTTCTGGGAAAGCAACTTTGCCCCCGTTATACTTTTCTTCTAGTATCTTTTTATTCTAGTCAGATTGCTCGTATACAGTACACATCAAGTCTGTTCTTGGCTCGGCTAAACTTGCCAGAAAATACTGTGGTTGGCTTTGCGTAATGTTAGATGAAGTGTCTCACATCCAAATATGCACCGAACTTGTAACACCAACAAACGTGTTCCGGTTTTGTTGCTTACGTCGTTCGAAAATATTTTGATGTCGTATTTAAGCGAAGGTACAATAATGTGGTCAGCTGTAGCGCATAATGCATGCACCATGTACGTTTAGCTTGCAGATTTTTCTGACGATTGCGCGCGTGCCGGGTCAATTAAGGAATGAACCGGATCAGTTTACGGTTTGTGTGCAGGCAAACTATGGAGAGCCTATTTCGTTAAACAAGCGTTGACATGTTTTAGACGGGGAACTCGGCGAGATCTTTTCTGATGAAGCTGCTAGTTATAGTTAAATTTGTGCCTGGCACACCCCTCCTGAAGCGCTGGCGTCTTTAATTTCTCTCGGGTAAACGTGGGTTATTTTGCGGGTTTAAGGAACTAGTGAAACAATCCCGGCCGGGGAGTGCATTTGGACCTGCATTTTACCGGCGGATTCGCGTCTCCACCAGCCATTGACATAGTCGCACAAAGTCGGGCACTGCCCGGGGCGATATGCAGGAATGCTCGGTTGCGCGGCGCGCGTTTTGAGCCATTCCTGAAACTGTCTCAGCGCTTACGTATGTGAGAAATTTCACACTACATAATTGTACCGCGACATGCGCCCTGCGACAGGATGCATCTTACCCCGAAAGGTACATGCGCTTGAATAATGCTCTGCCAGGGTTTATCGTAAAGTTTGCAAGGAGCTTGAGTATAATCCCCTTCTAGGTGCATCGCCTATGAAGTACCAAAGTGCAACAAGCGTGGAATGTCGTCCTGCACGCGTGCTCTATTTTTAAGATTCTGCATCACAATGTGTCTAATTTAGCCGAGCTGAGATGTTAACTTGATGACGGTGCGGTGATGCGGAACTGTGCGCAGCAGCGAAGGTTCCGTTGCATTGCAGTGCATGATCCGGTATATAATGAACGCATATCCGGAACGTGTCATTGTTGCAACTTTAATACTCGGGGTTGCAACGTACGCAGTGGAGGATATTTGCGTATGAAGTTCTATTTGCCCGTTCATGGCTTTAAATCTAAAGGAAATTGCGGGAAGATGTTGTTAAAACAAATTTGGGGTTCTGCAGATCATGCAGAGAGATCGCGCATTTCTCCAATGATTTCATAACTGCGCAACACCTTCCTAAAATAGCCGTACGGTTGTGGAGCTGCAAGAGATATGCAAAGTCCACAAAAGTGGAAATTTCAACCAACAACATCAGATACGTGTGTACATGCTCAGGCATATAAGCCAAGTCACGGTTACTATGGCGGCAGCATGGACAGTAGTCCGGTGCATTAGACGCGCAGCGAAATAGCTCCGAGGAAGTTCGCAGCGACGGGGCAAATTATGCATATACGCGGCAGGTCCGCGTATAGTAGCCAGACTCAAACTGCGCCTGCACGGCTTAAACGTTCCTTGAGGATCTTCGCATCTTTTAGCGTAAGAACGTGCATGCACCCGCATATACTAGGTTGGCTCACACATAGTCTCTTGGTTTGGAATGATATCCTTTTCTTATATATCCCGTGTGCGCTGCGCCCACATGAGCCGCTTGTATTTCGTGTCGTTGTAATCTGTGATCCCACAAAACATCATTTTCATCTGCATATAGCCATGTCGCCAGCCAGCCCCAAGCTTTCTATCGGGCTGATTTTGAATGAGACGCCCGTGAACCCCCCGCTTCCCCCCGTACACAACGTGTCGGCGCTGGCGCCGCCTGCCCCCGTAAGTACGCCCCAATATGCCCAATACCGCCCATCGAGCAGTGTCCACATGCAGGTTTCTCCTACTGCGTCCATACGGGGCCCAAACCTGGCCCATGCCATCTCGAGCCGCAATCCAGGGATGACGCCAGCAATGAATCCGTCCGTGATTCCTCCGGGCGTGAATGGAGGAATGCATCCCAGCGCAGTGATGAATGCAGTGATGCCAGTGATGAACCCAGGCATCCATCCGGCCATGCTTTCAAGGACCAACCAAAATGGCACCCAAAATGGCATCCAAAATGGCCTCCAAAATGGCACCCAAAATGGCATCCAAAATCCCATCCAAAGTCCCATCCAAAATCCCATCCAATACCCCAACCAATACCCCAACCAATACCCCAACCAACACCCCATGCACATAAACTCCACAATCTCGCCCATGAATGCACTCAATGCATTGCCGCTCCGATTCTACGCCCCCTACGAAAACACAAACGCCCCTTTGGTGTCTCCCTATCCCCCAGTGTACGGATACTACGCGCCCGAAGGCTACAGTGGCCACTACTACGCCCGAGACGGCGCACGGTACGGGCAGAAAAACCGTCGTTTCCGGCGCCGCTACTACCAGATCCACCGCAAGTACAAGTGCCTGTTTGAGGGGTGCACGAAAAGCTACGGCTCGTTGAATCATCTCAACACGCACATTGTGACCAAGCAGCATGGACTGCGAAAGTGCAAGTCCGACTTCCGGGAGGAGCGGCCGGATCCGGACGGGGGGGCCGAAAGGGAGCCGGATCCGGACGGGGGGGGCGAAAGGGAAAAGTTGATGGAAAACGAAGGGGAAAAGGATAGCGAACAGGAAAGGGAAAAGGATAGCGAACAGAAAAGGGAAAAGGATAGCGAACAGGAAAGCGATCCGGATTCAGAAAAAGCCGACTCCCCCACTCATGCAAATGACGCCACACCTCCAAAAAGAGTTGTAAGCAGAGAAGCCGAAACCCCCGGGTCGAGGGAGCAGTCGCCCACGTACCGTGTGCAGGACGCCCGGGGCTACCAGCACTACTCCAACTTTCACTCCAACTTTCACACAAACCCCCACATCTCGCCCCACGCGCTGTTGCCCCCGCTTCACAGCTCCGGGCTCAACCCGGCGCGTTTGCCGCTGTTGCCGTCAGTTATTGGCCAGTGTTCTTCCTCGTAGCGCTGTATGCAGGACGCCCTGGCTGCTGGCCAGATGGAGGTTGAGTGTGGCTGCTGATTCATCTTGGCAGCCTCGACGTCGAGATTGGGTATGCAGATCTTGGAACAGATGCAGATTCTTGGTGCTTGACCAGGTAGTACAGCTTGTATACACTTTGGATGGATTTGGATGGATTTGGATGGATTTGGATAGATTTTGGTGTATCGATACTTCGAGTTATTGTAGTATGGTCATTCGAATACATGCCGTTTCGGATTATTGCTTGAATAATTGAACGGACTGCCGTGGTCGTAGCCGGACATCAGCATTGCCCAAATGGTGTACGGGTGTGTGCCTGTATGTGACTACCGATGGTCAAAGCATGGTGCATTGTGGTGTACATACTGCTGTACTGTATATGCTCGGTCCGGCCCGCCCAAGAGGCTCGTTCGGAGGTACGGGTGCGCGCAGTTCCGAGGGCCGTCCGTGGTTTCCGAGGGCGGCTCCATAACGGGGCCGCTGGTTATGGAGACTTGGAATTCGGCGGCTGTTGCTTTCAGCAGCTAGCCGCGCGTGCCGGCTGAAGGTTTTATGGCCCGTTTCGGCGGTTTCAGCGGCCCCTCTCAATAGGTCGGAACTGTACATAGAGCCCGGAAGTGGCGCGGGTCACGTGCACGCCCTCGGATCTGCCAAGAAACCTATGCCGACTCCGGCCCGCTCCAGAGGCCTAGTAATTTTCACTCATGCAAGCTCCAAGATATGCCGCAGCTTCTGAACTGGGACGATCATTTCGTTGCATCGTTCCGAGATCGTTCCGAGATCGTTTCCGGGGCTCTAAACTTTCGATATTGTTCATATTGTTCATATTGCTTTATCGAAATATCTTCATATTTCATTTCCTTTACTCCTATTCTTTCGGACACTATGTTTAACTTACTGCCAAATAGGAGTCACGTGGTCGGGGCTTCGAATAAGTTTATTTACTCCATCAAGTGGCTCTGTGTCATTTCTGAAACAAACGCTTTCTATTTTTATTATTTCCTCTTTGTCACTTACTCTCATTACCTTTTTTACTTCTTTTCAGTACATTTTTCGTTACTTTTTTCAGTACATTTTTCGTTACTTTTTTCAGTACTGTTTTCATTACTTTTTTCGTTACTTCTTTTCAATACTTCTTTTCATTACTTTTTTCATCACTTTTTTCTTTTTTCATTACTTCTTCTTTCTTCTCTTTCTTCTCTTTCTTCTCTTTCTTCTCTTTCTTTCTCGACTCTATTCCACTTTTCACATCTTAAATCCGCATCTTGGAAGTTATGGCTTCTAGACTTCAGGGCCCTGCCATTTTCCGACTCACCTCCGAAAGGTAGATCCTCCATATTGCAAATTTTCAAAGCAATATATATCTGTGGATTCCCGACTCCAAACCCCGTTTTTCTTTCATTCACAAGCATTTTTACCAACCTTGACAGTTTTCTTTTTGCAATGGTAACTAAGCGTTTTACCAAAACCAATCACACTTTTACTGCTACTTTTCACTTTCATTTTTGACCAACACAAACCTTTTCTGGCCCCAATTAGACCTTTTCTGGCCCCAATTAAACCTTTCTGGCCCCAACATACAGATTTCAGTTTTCAACACTAAGCTTTCATAATTCCAGAACTCTTCAATCATTGATGTCGTTTTTCATTTTTCATCAACTTAATTTTTTCCGATCCCAACGTGCTGATGAGTATAATTTATAATGAGCTTTATCTACCGTAAATTCACCATATCATTTTTTGCTTCTGATATGAATTATATAGACGGTCTAAAGAATATCCATCTTTCAATTAATTGTATTAGTTTTGTCCTTGTAATCAAACGCATTTATACATAATACGTCTTCTTTAATTCTACAAACGGGTTTCGACTGAAAAACTACCTTGGAGTTCGTCGCCGCTTTTTGGTGTTTCGGAACAAATTCGACGGAATAATCCGAATTTTGAACCTGCAACCCCTGTGGAATTGTGCCTTCTTATTTGGGGAAGTTTGAGACTCTTATCAGCTGCAGGAGACTCTTTCTCAGGTGTC